>PITB01005198.1:92166-102598 GCA_004024585.1 Paradoxurus hermaphroditus
TTTTTTTTTTTTTTTTTTTTTTAAATTTTTAATGTTTATTTATTTTTGAGAGACAGAGAGTGAGCAGGGGAAAGGCAGAGAGAGAGGCAGACACAGAATCCGAAGCAGACTCCAGGCTCTGAGTCATCAACACAGAGCCCGATGCGGGGCTTGAACTCACAGACCGTAAGATCATGACCTGAGCCGAAGTCGGCCGCTTAACCAACTGAGCCACCCAGGTGCCCCCCCATTGTTCACTTTTGATTTATGTACTCCTACGTCCAGTTTGAACTGTCTAGGTCCTTTGCTTTCCTTCATTGTCTGGCTGTCAGCCATTAGTCTAAGGCTCATTAACACCTCCATCAGAGCGTAAGCTAGGAAGGGAAAAAGATGAACTCAAATCGGAGCATGCTTTGTGGCCTTTAGAAGGTCTGTAAAAAGTATAATAGTGAACACTATGAAAGTCACTTTTGTTCAGTGATCTCTCTATGAATAAAACAATCAAGTAAGTCTTGCTTTACACGGATTTACTGTGAGCAGTTTGTGACCTGTAGTTCTGCTTCCGTGGCCACATGTAGTAGTGCCAGATTTATTAGATAGAACAGATTTTAGTTTCGTGAAAATATCCGAGATAAATTCTACTGTAGGCTAGATGTAAGTATGCTATTGTACTATAAATGAACAAAGTTTTACATATGTTCATATTTAAGAATAGAGAAGAAATTCCTGAAAAGGAATAAACGAAACGAAAAATTCAGATTTGTATTCTTTTTCTCTTGGTAACTTCTTGGTAACTTCCCTGTTAGCTTATTTCTCTTAAGGTAATCAGTGGTTTTAGGTGAGAGCTCTCTCTGCATGAGTCATGTTGTGTTTTTGAATGAATGAAGGATTCACCTAAGCAAGCAGGTCTTATTACGAATGGAATCTTTTTAACCCAGGGCTCACCATAAGTCTGGTGGCTGGAATAAGAAAGTCTTTATTTATATTCAGATTATCTGCTTGGTGGCCAAATTTTAATCTAAGCCTGTTTTTTCCTGCCAAGTAGCACAGAGCGTGTCCTTCGGCTGGCCAGCCAATATGTGCTTTAGGAAAGTAAATTCATTTTAATATTAGTCTAGGCAAAATGCTGCAGGAGGAAAAATCACATATGTTCCAAAGGCAAATATAAAGGTCTTTTGATTTTCCAATGTCTTAGATTATCTGTGTAACTTTCTTTCAGTACTTTGAATAATTCATATTTTAGACCTATTTTACCATTGGGTTGAAAAAATATCAGAGCCAGCTAAATTTTCCAAACTTCTTACTTAAAAGTGGTATTATTAATGATGCATTTCACAGCAGTGAGCATAGACTGGGAGTACTGTGGACTATACTGTTTCCATTTTTATTTTTACTTTTCCGAAGCTTATTTGTATTCTGTCTCCACCTAAAAACAATCCACAGGCAATAGAAAGGAATGACATTTTGAAGAAAAATAGCAGAGAAGTGTGTGTGTGTGAGGGGAAATGTTAACATGTTGAGGTGGGGGAGGTACATGGCTCAGAAACTTTCAAATGTACCATAGGTTCCTTAACACTGGAACTACATTAACTTGGAAATCCATAAAAATGATATTAAATACTCTTTTAAATTTTTTTTTAATGTTTATTTATTTTTGAAGAGAGAGAGAGAGACAGTGTGAGCAGGTGAGGGGCAGAGACAGAGGGAGATGGAGAATCCAAAGCAGTCTCCAGGCTCTGAGCTGTTATCACAGAGCCCGATGTGGGGCTCAAACTCGTGAATGGCAAGGTCATGACCGGAGCCATAGTTGGACACTTAACCAACTGAGCCACCCAGGCGCCCCAATATTAAATACTCTTAATATTGAGCCTCAGAGCACATTAGACCAAGGTGGGCTTTTGTAAAAGTGCTAGTACCCAGACTTCATTTAGAATCCATATTTCCTGATCATTATTCCTTCTCCAATTCTATGCTTGCTTCTCTTTTCAAAATTAAAATATGTGTCTGTGTAAATCCTAAAACTGCCTCACTACCTCTCCAGCTGTGTCTCTCACTGTGTTCTTACTCTGTGTACTTAACAGCCGCACTAGCCTGCTTTCGGCTCCTAAAACTACCCTTGCTTCCTCCCAAACCATACCTGGTTAATGTCTACTCATCTTCCAGATGACAGCTCAAGTATCACTTTTGGCGAACGTGTTCCTCCCTATTTCTCCAAATTAGATCAGGTTACCCATGTCGCACACTCGCAGATCCCTTTGTATCTTGCTTTTATTGCTTTGATCACAAATTATATATGTATTAGCATGGTTATTTAAATTTTCCTGTACTGTACTGCAAGTTCAGACCATGTCTGTCTTAGACATCACTGTATTTCTAATATCTAGCATACTTCTTGCACTTGGTAGGTACTCAGTAATAAATAATAGAATAAACAAATGTGAGTGAATTCAGGCCAGATATAGAGCATAGAACTTCTGTATTGGATCAATGGGAATCAGAGCCAGAAAGGCAGCTTGGTGCACAACTGTGAAGGCTCTTAATTGTGAATACCGAAGTATGAAGCCAGGTTTGTGAAGCGGGCCAGGTGGATGATTGGCAGCCATGAGAGCCTGGGCTGGATGAGTAAGGCATCGCTGGGCTGGACTGTAGAGATGCCCACATCAGGAGTTTTGATGGAAGGATAGGAGCAGAAGCTAGTTGTCAGAATCAGAGAGGCAAGTGGAGGGTGAGGGTATTGGGTCTGTGGCTATAGAGCATTCCTTTTAGCAGCCTAACTGGATAGTAACTGAAGGAGGCTTGTAGGGATAGCAGAGATCCCTTTGGGTTTTGAAAGCAAGAGAAAAGGAAATAGTGTAAGAAATCCACCAAACGAGAAGAATATAAAAGACAAAAAAAATGGAGGGGGAA
This sequence comes from Paradoxurus hermaphroditus, assembly GCA_004024585.1. Classification (NCBI taxonomy): domain Eukaryota; kingdom Metazoa; phylum Chordata; class Mammalia; order Carnivora; family Viverridae; genus Paradoxurus; species Paradoxurus hermaphroditus. Next base: position 95,053 of record PITB01005198.1, read on the forward strand.
ATTAGGAAAAAAAATGTGTTTGAATTGAAGGCATCTTGGGAATGGGAAAGTGGTCAAATCTAGAGTAGCTGAACACCTGTTGTTCTGGAGTAGAGGAACCAGGAAGCAGTGCACTTAATAGAATACTTCAGACAGTCCAGGGAACCTCAACTAGTAACCATTGCTCTTACTCTAAGGCTGATGGGAAGGGAAGAAGATAAATCTAAGGATAGCAATGTCTTGAGCTAAAGGTAAGGGAACTCCCTCACAAAAATCATGACCTGTCAAGGGGTGTGCTTGACTGTATGTTGGACATTCTGGTGCCTCCAGGAGAGCACTAAAGTGATATAGAACCTTGAATGTCTTACTTGGATTTCTGTGACTTTGTTTTTGCAGGTATCTGAACGTGTACATTATGTAGTTCATTGCTGTTGCTTTTATGCTTTTTATTATTTACAAATGCTCTTACTGATTCGTGAGTTCTTGAAACTATGTCGTTGCATGTTATGTTTACCTTTACCCTGATAGATGCATCTGCTTATAATTCTTTTTGCTTTGTCCTCAGTTCAGATATTTTGGATGGCAGTAGTAGCAGCAGTGGCTTATCCTCAGACTCACTGGCTAAAGGCAGCACAACCGCAGAGTCTCCAGTAGCATGCACCAATTCATGCTCTTCGTTCATCTTGATGGATGATCTCTCACCCAAGTGACTTACCCATTTCTGATTCAGTGTTTTAACTGCTGTTTCCTACACAAAACATTCAGTGAGGAACGCAGAGAACTTTGATCCATAATGAGGATTAAAGTGACAGACTTAAACCATTTCGATGCCATTCTTTTCTGGCATCTCTCTCCTCTAAAGTTCAATTTTACGAGTGTAGTGACCTGACTCATGTCTCTTTTGCTGATGTCATTTTGAATCTAGTGACTAAATCTCAAATACTCATTTTTGATTGCTTAGAGTATATTTTTTCCTCTGTGCCTCAGAGAGCACCTATTTTAGAGTCTATACGTTTAATAAAGGAAAGCACTGATGTGTATTTTCAACAATGGTTCTTTTTCCCAGCAGTGACATGACAGCTAAAGTTGATCAGAAATTCTCTTGCTTGAGAGATTCTTTTTGTTCTCTGTTGACTACATAGTTTCAAACCTCTTTATTTCACAATAATAGATGGATTGCTTTCGATTATATTAAATTTTTATTTTTCTGCATCAGCTTAAAGTACATTATTTTGTTTCCCTTTCCTGTTTGAGCTGCTTCCTTGCCATTTCTCACCGAGGGGAAGAAACACGTAGTTGCTTTCATTACTATCCATGTCGCTTTGCTGGCGGAGTGTATGACGTGAGGATTGATTTTAGTGCTGAGAATGTAAATGGACTGACGGGGATGCCTGGATTAGTCACCAGAGGTTCTTATGCCTTAGCTACCACAGTTGATGTTTTTCTCCCCAAACCTGTTGCCCGAAGGAATATATAAAATATTGTTAATGTTTCTAGGTGGTGTTATCAAGGAGAAGAAATTCCTGCCTTGACCAGATGTGTGGAGCATCTACAAATGAATGAATAATGTTATTTACACACAAAGCACTGTGTAGAAAAGCGTACATGGAGCTTGACAGCTTGTTGCGGGTGGTATTATGAGGCCCGAGGTGCCTTGGGGTGCGGTGTTGTGCTGTAAAGGTGTACGTCATAAGGGAGGCTAGAAAAGGGGGCTTTATGTATCTGATCACCACGTACCGTTTTGATTGCTGCTTTTTTCTGATTCCTTTTTTGTCATTGGATTTGTTTGTTTTGTCGTGAGGTGAGTGCTGCTGCCCGCCGTGTTTTGGTTTTTGTGCTTGCTACCAGACTCAGAATCCAGTTCTTGTTTATGCTGCTTTCTAGTAAGGGCAGTTTCATACCTATGAGGAAGCTTTTAGGAGCTGAAAAAGTCAATGTTACTGTGCATTTTGCTTTTAAGAAGCTGTTGAGCTGTGAACAGTGTACATGATAGTAAGTCTGAGGTACCATAAGTTATTTAATTTTTAAAAGAGGAAAATCCCGATAGAGCTATTTAAAAAACCTGAGTGTAATCTATCGTTGTGTTATTATTTATTATTTAAAACTGTGTTAAAATGTCTGTTGTGATAGATTTCTTTTAATGTTCAGACATCGTGGTTGGATTGTCTGTGTTTAATATGCAAATTTGCCTGCGAGGATCATAATATTCCACTTTTTAAATGAATGTAAGAAATGGAAACTACTGCCTTTGTGTCCTTTGAAGGCAAAGATTCTTGAATTCTAAAGGAAGATGATGCGCTTTGAGGGTACTCACAGAGTAGTAATACTGTACGACTTGAAGGGAAGTCTCTCCTCTTTGAATTTTAAGAGAGCATCGCTTAGCTAGCAGTAAGTTGTTCTGTTACGACATCAGACGTGGTGTTTATTTTAAACTGTAATAACCACCACGAAGGCCATTAATGGCTTTATTTCTCACACTGCTTTCACCTGTGCAAAGTCCATAATCTTTCAATGCTAACATAAATGTATATATTATGAAGATTGTTCCCTGGTGTGCCATTTTAAAGAGAAATTATTTCGATGGTATTCAGTGTGCTTATTCCGCTTATGAAAGAACCATGTAAAGATGTTTCTGCCTGTGTGACACCGAGAGATGGTTTTATCTTACAGGATATTTATCCACCTTCGCTCCACTGTCTTCTTTGCCTTAAAGGGATACTTTTGGCCATGAATTTTGGGCTCTAATTTAGGACTCTTAAGAAGGAACCTTTGGAATGTGACAATATTTAAATTTCTTTTTGAAATTCAGTGGTGGGTTAGAATTGGGACAGGAAAGTGACACTGTTCCAATAGTAGGAGAACTAAGAGACCAGATGGTTCACTTTATTGTTTAAACCAAGATTCATTTGTATTGTTTAAATTGACTAGCAAGTTAAGTTTATGCAGGGATCGTTTTGGAATAAATAAAAGATAGAGATGCTAACCTTCAAATGAGCTTTGTTGGCAGTACCCCTTTATTTTTATATAAAGTCTAATATTTGGAAAGTGGTCATTGTTATAAAATAAAATTCTCTCTTCCTATTCTAATATATCCTGTTTCAGGCTTCTATTTGAAAACAAGAGATGATATGATAAGAAAATCCTATAGATGCTCTTTTTGCTTGACTAACTTATATAACCACTGTGTTTCACGATAACTGCTTTTGGAAGAAATTATAGAAAATTTTGTGAAATGCTGACCTTGTGTATATCTTAGAATGCAAATTTAATAAAGTGTGTACACATGCATAAAATTCTGTAAAAGTTTTTAAAGTCTCTTTTATTCTTGTTAATAATTATCTTCTGCCCCTGTATTCCAGTATTGCATTCTCTGTGTCTCGTTGCAGTCACGTTTGGGATGAAGTGATATTGGGAACACAGAAGAATAGCTGCATTGAAGTTGAGGCTGTTTCCCAAAACAGAAAGGAAACCTCTCCACATAATCTGTCAAACTTTCACGAACATTTTGTAGAGTAGGACAATTTAGACGGTTTTTGCCAAGGCCACACATATTTCTTACTTGTTTTTTAATTTTTCTCTTGCTATTTTTTTTTTACATATTCATAAGACTGAATTGTTTTAGAACAACACGGGTGGGTAGACCGGTAAAAAATAAAAGCCTTTTATGTATGACTCAGGTTATAAACACCATTTTCTTTTCAGTATCTTAAAAACATGAACAATTATATTTCACACTTACAGAAAAGTGGCAACAATAGCACAAAAAATTCCTGTACATCTTTCACCCGGGTTGCCTAGTTCACCTTTAACCACATTTGCTTTATCATTTTCTCGGTCTCTCCCCTTCTCTCCTATATGTGCGAATACTTCATACTTAAGAATTCACGTATTTTTTCTAAACCATCTAAAAAGTTACAGAAATGATACCCCATTACCTTTACATGCTTCAGTGTACATTGCCCAAAGACTAGGACATTCTACGTAACCATATTACAACCCAAAATCTGGAGGGGCGCCTGGGTGGCTCAGTTGGTTGAGCACCGACTTCAGCTCGAGTCATGATCTCGCGGTTTGTGAGTTCAAGCCCCGCGTCGGGCTCTGTGCTGACAGCTCAGAGCCTGGAGCCTGCTTCGGATTCTGTGTCTCCCTCTTTCTCTGCCCCTCCCCTGCTCACACTCTGTATCTCTGTCAAAAGTAAATAAACATTTTAAAAAATCTGGAAATTACCTTTGATACAAAACTACCATCCATTCTGTAGACTCCATTCAAAGGTTGCCTGTGGTCCCAATAATGTTCTTTTAGCAAAAAGGAAAAAAAAGTCTTTTCTTCTGACCCAGGGTTCAATCCAGGATTATGTGTTATACTTCATTATTATGCGTCTTTGATCTCCCCCAATCTGAAGTCCCCAGTCTTTCCTTTTGTGGTTTTCATATTTTTGAAGAGTATGTGTCTCAATTTAGGTTTGACTGTTGTTTCCTGGTTATTAAATTCAGGTTATGCATTTGGGGCAGAAATACCACAGAAGTGACACTGCATTGTCATTGTATTACTGCGGGAGGCACATGACATCACTATCCTATTACTGGTGATGGGAACCTTGATCCTTTGGTTCAGGTAGTACCTGCCAGAATTCTTTTGTACAGTTAATGGTTTCCCTTTGAAATTAATGGAATAGTTTGTGTGGAGATCTTTCGAGAGTATGTAAATATCCTGTTTCCTCAAACTTTCACTCACTAGTTTTAGTATCTGTTGATCTTTCATGCCTGATGGGATTATGATGGCCAACTAATGGTGACTCTAATTCTATCATTCTTTCTACATTTATTAGTTGGCATTGTACTGTAAAAAAATTTCCCTTCACCATTTATTTGCATCAGTGTGGGACTCATGGACTCCTATTTTAGTCCGTGGGTTTTAAATAATTTTCATTATTTTGATATTCACATCTCCGATTTGGGCAGTGAAGTCAGAGCCCCTCCAAGGTGGCTCCTGTGTCCTTTTGACCAATCTCAGGTTTTTTGATCCATGTTTCACTATCTGGCTCAAGATGTCCCAGATTCATACTTTCCCTGCCCCAGCCCTAGGATCAGAAATTTCTCCAGGGAGGCCTGATTCCTTTAATATTTCAAAGCCAAGGTGTAGGCACTAGGAATAATCATTGCTACTAGGGCATCATGGTCTAAAAGCCTTAGCATAGAGAAAATATATGTAAATGTGTGTGTGCATGCGCATATATGTATCTGTTTTAAAAATCATGAGTTCAAACTGGTACCTCCGATTCCAGTAAAACACCACAGGGTTCATTCATTACAAATATCCATATTTGTAACTCCGTTCTCTGATAATGACGGCCCTGGCTTCCTATATCCTCAATATGATTGTTCATTTCCCCTTTATGTAACCAGTTTCTGACCCTGCCGCCCTGGCTGCCTCCATAGCTCCAGCCATCTTGCTCCGACCCTGACGGCCCCTCCAGTCCCACCAGCCCTGGCTGCCCCTGCAGAAGGGAAAGGGAAAGCAGGCTAAATACACAATTTTAAGTCTCCCTGGCTCACACCCATCCCAGCCACCACCCCCAAGCTCCTTTTCTGTGTTGAGTTCACAGCTCAGGGATTTCTTATATTCATCAATTTGACAAATAACTGAGCCCCGTGCTGGGAACTAAATGCAGATTAGGTTCGTGCCTTCAAGTAGACCAGCCCGGTGGCATAAATGGAAGTACCCTGGGAAGCACTGGTGTTGTGTGAAACACCCAGTGTGCTGGGGAACATAAAGGGAGAGTTCCTCACAGCCTGGGCTATGCTTCTGGAATGCTTCCCAGAAGAGGTAACACTGAAGCTGAATCTTGAAGAACAAACTTGGGGTGGAGGTGGAAGTCAGGGAAATAGGATACAGATGCGACCACAGAGACAGGTAACTCGCTAATAGACGAAACGAGGCTGGAGAGAGAAACAGGCAACATCTGGTCTTTTAGGACTTGAGAGTCAGGTTATGGAGGTGGAGGCTATACGAATAGATGGAAGTAGTGAGATTAGCAGAGAAGAAGGTGAAGGACAAAATCCTGACCAGCACCAACATCTAAGAGGTCGAAGGAGAGATGGAGCGGCAAGAGAGGTAGAAAAACCTGGAGAAATGAGCTAACACTATCAGCGAAGCTAAGGAAAGAGTTGTCTCCACAGTCGCTTAAGATGAGGACCAAAGGGCACCTGGGTGGCTCCGTCAGTTAAGTGGCCGACTTCAGCTCAGGTCAGATCTCACAGTCTGTGGGTTCGAGCCCCACGTCGGGCTCTGCTGATGGCTCATCAGAGCCTGGAGCCTGCTTCGGATTCTGTGCCTCCCTCCCTCTCTGCCCTTTCCCTGCTCACACCCTGTCTCTATGTCTCTCATAAATAAATAAATGTTAAAAAAAAAAAAAAAGATGAGGACCAAAACTCTTCCCACTGGATTTGATAATTAGGTCCCCCAGAGACTTTCATTACTGTACTTTTGGTGAGGTGGGAGGGACAAAAGCCAGGTTGCCGTGGCTTGAATAAAGGGGGAGTTTAGGAAATGGAGACGAACAGCACAGCCTGTGCCAAAATCTTCTAACTCCCTCCTTCCCTTCTCTCCCAGCCCTTGCTCAATCACAACCCCAAGTCGTTCCCCATTTTCTCCTCTGTATCCACAGTGGCTAGTAACTGTATCCAAAACATAACAGTCACTCAATAAAATTCTGTTGAATAACCCCACACTCTAACCAACAGAGGGAGCCAAAGGAAAGTCCTTCCAACCTGTAGAGGGCGCTGATAGGAAATCTCAGGGAGTGTTAGCCTATAGAAAGAACAGGAAGGAAGCCCCCAAGGAAGTGTTAAGCACACACTGACCCCTAGGTGGAGCCTCAAGCTTCTGGTCTTGCAGACATTCCTGAGGAAAACTTGCAGGAGGAGTCTGCGTCAGGGAGGTCCACCTTTAGGTAATACTTCTTAATATATACCTAATAAGTTCTGTTTGTGGCATGTGGTGCTGACTTTGTGATGGTGATGCGAAGTTTTCTGTCAGATTTAGCAAATGATATTTTTAAACACATTTAAAAAAATGAATATAACAAAAAGATGTTTCATTGAAAGAAACATCTTAAATAAACAATAGTGTGGGTGATAGATCTGAAGATACTGCCCAAATCTTCAAAGTAAAGTTTAAACCAGAACTTAGATTCAGAAAAGCACTGGGTCACAGTGCTGTGTGGAACTGTTAGTATGAAGAAGTTAAAAGCTGTTGAATCTGTGTGGAATGCTCTTCTTGGGAGCCTTTTGGATCCTCTGACATTCTGATTCTGCTCTTCTGTGAAGTGTGGTAAGAGAAGTCTGGTGCTTTCTGAGGAGAAGATACCTCTCTCAGCTTGAAAGTCAAGGGGGAACTTGGTTGGGGCTCAGGGAAAAGGAGCCTAAAGTCTGGTGCCTTCTGAGGAGAAGACATCTCTCTCAGCTTGAAAGTCAAGGGGGAACTTGGTTGGGGCTCAGGGAAAAGGAGCCTAAAGAGGTTGAAGCCTGGTTTGTTAGGTCCTGGTTTGTTTGGAACTGAGGTATTT
>PITB01005199.1:0-102421 GCA_004024585.1 Paradoxurus hermaphroditus
GTGATGCCTCCCAAGGTGCTCCCCCCACCACTGGACAGCTGCAAGATTCCTTAGCCTGGCCCTGGTGCACAGCGAGCATTCACAGGAGGCCACCATCATGCTCGAGCACAGCCACGTCCGCTCCACAGGCTCCCAGGGCCGCCCAGGAGCAGGGGTTACACTCCACGTCCCGCACCTTCGGTCACAGTGAGGGCCCAAGTACAGCCCGACCCCACTCGGCCCTGACCCCTTACCTCCAGCATCAGCTCCAGTCATCTGAGCCCGTCCTGTGGGCCTCCCCTCTACAACTTTGTGTCGGTATCACGGCTCAGGAGGGAGGGTACCATCATGGTCCCATTCCACAGATGCGGCACTGGAGGCACGGGGATGTCAGCTGACTTACCTGGGCCACCGAGTCACTGAGTGGGGCTGGGGCTCCATCATTTTCACTTTCTTTCTCCCATGTGGCTGATCCCACTGCTCAGACTGGGATAACCCAGGGCATGAGACACCAGACTGGAGACAGTGCCCACACTAGCTGGCACAGGGCCCCGTAAACACAGCAGCCCTCAAGCTGTGGTGACTGCAGCCTAGGTAGGTACAAAAAGACATGTATCGGGGTGCCTGGCTGGCTCAGCTGGGGGAGCGCGTGACTCTTGATCTCAGGGTCATGGGTTTGAGTCCCGTGTTGGGCGTAGAAATTATTGAGAGAAAAAAAATTAAATAAACAAAAACCACAAATGACTATAGCCCCGGAGACCTGACACTCACAAGAAAACTTCCTGTTTTCATTGTCAACTGCCAGAGAATAACCAGCACGTCTCTCCTCGCATGGACCCTTGTGACTAAAGAAACACAAAATCGAAATCCGAAATGTGAGACAGCATAGTGTGGCCCCTGGAAATATTTTATTTCTGTCGTCTCAATTACTCCCGCAAGCACCCTGGTGAGGTGGGTGCTGTTGCCGTCCTCCTTATACAGATGAGGACACCCGGGTAACGTGAGAAGAAGCAACTCAGCAGGTTAGCCAGTAAGCTAGGGCCGAGCAGGCCGGGATGCGGATCCTGACAGGCCGGCTCATGAGCCCTGACTGCCACAGAGCCCCCACTGCTGTCAACCGGGCACACAGAACCAGGAGTCGTGGCTCTTTGTGCTCAGGACGAGGCTCCATTCAGTTGTTAAGGTTTGCAAAGTGTGAGGTTCTTGAAGAAAACGTTTTAAATGAATACTACCACAACTGACGCTAGAGGAGGCAATATTTGTCTCGGGCCACGGGAGGGACTCAAAGGGAGCAAACAGGAAAGGCCTGTGGAAACGGGAGACACGAGAGGACACACTGCCTCAGCGGTCACGGATAATCGCAGCTAGTCTAATATAAATAGGATGAAAGCCCTCGTAGGGCTCTCATGTAATAACCAATCTCAGGTCAAAACTGGGCACCAGGGGCGAGGCAGGCGCCTGCTGCATTCAAGGGCCACCTGGAGGAGGAAAGGTCGGCTGCAAGTCAGGAGGACGTAGTCCCCTTGCATCCCTTACCACCGCTTTGAAAATGAATTGGTCCACAACCGTATTTTAGTTTCCTACCCACCCTCCAGGAGCCAGAGGCAGGGGCACCAATCACTCAGACTCGGTGGGCGAGGTGACTAGGGCCCATGATGCATTTAGGAACCCACAGAAATGATGTAGTGTCTGAATTCAGATGCGGGTGATGAGAATGGCCGAGGGGTAAACAAGGCATACATCGAGCACACTGTTGAGCATTAGGCCCATTGTGGGAAGCTGTTTTCAAAATTTGGGGTATTAACGAGACATGGAACATCAATAAAACAGTTCTGGAAGGGAAAACCACAGAGTCCTCAATCTGGTCTGCTCTCTTTTATTTGACAAGAAATAAGCCTGCATACCATTAAGTGGAGTTCAGTCTTTGCTTACAGTTTTCCTCCATGGATGTAAAAGTGAATACAACACAATGCACAAATCTCAAATTTACTTTTGTTGAGTTTTGGCAAACTGTATAAAACTACAGTCACTCTTTATCATGGATTCCTTGCTATACCCCAATTCTCTTGTCCCTTGTCTATTGTACTCAGCCGGAGAAATCAAAACGCTACATAAATTCAACTCTCCAACCAATGAAAATTTATCCCTGCTGTAAAAAAAAAAAGAGAAAAGAAAAAGGGAAAGAAAAAGACAACCACCAACAAGAAACAAAATTTGTTTAGGGGCGCCTGGGTGGCTCAGTCGTTTAAGTGACCGGTTTTGGCTCACTTCATGACCTCTGAGTTCCTGAGTTTCAGCCCCCCGCATTGGGCTTTCTGCCTTCAGCACAGAGCCCAAGTGAGATCCTCTGTTCCTCCCGTGGATGCCACTCCCCCGCTTGGGCTCTCTCTCAAAATAAATAAACTTAAAAAGAAAAGAAATAAACTTGTATTTACTCCTGAGCAAGGGCTCAGGAAGATCTTTCTAGAAAAACCGAGAGGCTGAGGGAAGGAGGGGATAAATGGCGGCAGTAAATTACCCAAGTCCAAAAGGTCCCAACCGTTAAGGGACACGCATGCTTGCATAGAGAATCTATAGCCAGAGGCATAGACGCTGTGCAGCGTGTGTTTTCAGAATACGTGGTTGCAATGACACAAAGAAACAAATATTTGAAAAAGAAAAATTGGAAAAAAACAAACAAGCAGGAGCTTTGTGCACTTTAAGCAGCCTTGAACGCACTGTGCTGGTTTGTAGCCCTGTACTGAGATGTGGCTCCATCACTAAATTTCTGGAGGCAGCGGACGTTCCCAAGGGGCACGTTTGGCTTTGTTTGCATAGTGCATCTGAGCACCAGGCACGATCAGCAACCCCAAGCCCAAGCTCCGGTTCCGGGATAGCCGGGAGTTCGGGGGGCTCTAACTTCAGCATATTCTTGAAAAAACTCGAATGTGCACCTCAGACCTGACCACATTTGTTTGAGGACTATTCCCTGCTTAATACTGGCTGCTGGAACTGGGGTTGGAGGGGGGAGCTGGCCCAAGAGAGATTGTCCAGACATTTCTGCCAGGTCTCCAAAGCTAGGGTGAAGTCTGTCTCCCACCCTACCGAAATCGGCATACATGATGCAGCAGAGTCCCTTTCTCGGAGAGCGGAAGGAGACATGCCGCCAGTTTGGGTGGTGTGAACCAAGTTACGACTGAAGCCGCTAGTTCTGGTTACCCATGGTCCTTTCTGATGCCTTGGGGTAAGTGCTCCCCACTGGAGCACTGTTGGCAGGAGCACCCGCCCACCCACCTGATTGGCGCCCAAGCCCAGCCGCATGCGCACCTCGGCAGGCAAGCCCAACCCCCCCGTAAGGAGTGGTATATATAGAGCGCCTCAGCTGCTGCTGGGTCCTCGAAGACTGGACAGCTCTGAGGGAGCGCGGCGTCTGCAGGCGCTCCATATGAGCTGGCGATCCGGCAGATCCTGAGGCAGAATCCACACAAGACGGCAGAGGGATACTATGGTGCCCGTCGACCAAATCAAGCGCGAAGTAACGAGCTTCCCCGGCCTGGGAGTCGACGAGGACCGGGAAGAGCTGCGTGGTCTGTACCTCTTCGGACAAGCGTCTTCTCCAAGTCCCACAAATGAAGGGTCCCTAGGCGAGGGGAACGGTCTGGTTACCCCTCAGAGCCCTCCCCTCGCCTCTTCCCCACAGATGGGGCTCTGATGCCAATATTTGTCTCTGGCTTTCTTCCTTCACAGAAACCAACCCAGTGGGGATGTCGCTGACCAGAGACGTGGCGGCGGGTGAAGCGAGAGTCGAGTATGCACGTGAGCTGGGAGCGGCGGCCGTAAAAGTCAAGGAGGAAAGAATCAGCGACGGCGAGGAGGGGGCCGGCGATGCAGGTGCTGGATATCCGTGGCCCGCTGGCCGCGAAGCCCGCAATGGGAGCTGCGGCGGCAGCCCACGGCAGCTGGAGCCAGAGGAGCCGAGGCAGGAGGGCCAGTTGCCCCCGGCCGTCGTCCCGGTTCCCGTGCGGGGAAGAAGGCCGCCTGGCGCCCCCCGCAGCCAGTTCACTCCGCTGCAGGTGCGCCAGCTGGAGTTCTTGTTCCAGCGCACCCAGTATCCCAATGCCGCCACGCGGTAAGTGGGCCGCTGCGCTGGGCGCCGGTGCCCGGGATCGGGGGTGGTGGTGGGGCTGGCGGCGGGCAGTACGGGTGCAGGTGGGGGACCTGGACGAGGCGGCGGCAGGGACGGGCGTGGGGGATGGCCGCGGAGATTGGCGGCGGGGGAGGGGGGCGGCGATGCCGGGGACGGACGGCGGCGGCTTTGCACGTGTCTCTCTCCTCGTGGCTGAAGTAAAAGCCACCCGGCCCTCGAGGCTGGCGTTCCCGCGCCACACTTGGTTTAGGCGGGAGCTGAGGGCTCTGTGGGCGGGGAGGAAGGAAGACTTTAAGGTGGAGTCGACCACCTGGACCCCAGAAACTGTCCGCTGCCGCTAATAGAGAAAGAGTCCTACTAGAAGCGGGGCGGCAGGGACGAGGGCGAGAAGTCTGAGACGCGGGAGCAAACCGAATAGTAGGATCCTACCTTTGTTTAAAACCGTGATAAATCTGCTCGTCGTGGATTATTTCTGCGCCGGTTTTTAGTGTTATTTTTAAATTTTAGATTTTAGTGTTATTTTAAAATTATTTATGTATTTTAAGTAATTCCAATACACCTTAAGTAATCTCGGTTTATGTGTTTTAAGTATACCCAACGTGGGGCTGGAACTCACGACTCCCGAGATCAAGAGTCGCAGCCTCCTCCAACCGAACCCGCCAGGCAGCCCTGCACTGATTTTTATATTTTTAAATACTGCACTGGAAAACGATCTCCATTAGTGGATGTTCTGCATTCCCTTCGACTTTGCTGGAGGTCTTTAAAAATAAATTAAAATTTTAAAAAGAAGAAGAGGGGCGCGACTGGCTCAGTGGAAAGAGCATGTAACTTTTGATCTTGGAGTCCTGAGTTCAAGCCCCATTTCGGGCGCATAGCCTATTTAATAAAACTCTAAATGGGGCGCCTGGGTGGCTCAGTGAATTGAGCGTCCCACTTCGGTTCAGGTCAAGATCTCGGGGTTCTTGGGTTCCAGCCCCACCTCTGGCTTTGCCTGACAGCACTTTGGATTCTGCCCCCCTCCCTGTCCGCCCCTCCCACGCTTGCACGTGGTGGTGCTCTGTCTCAAATACAAATGAACATTAAAAAAGAAAGAAAGAAAAGAAAAAATAATAAAATTATTTAAAAAAATTAAATTTTTCTGGAGGAAAAACTGCCCCCAAGGGAAGCCTCAAGCTAGCCCTTACAGAGTAGTGGGGGGAGGGAGAATGGGGGGGTGTCTGTGTGGGGGGAGTGGGGGTGGATGGTGGCTGGCAGGGGTAAGTTAGTGATAGAAAAATGTAAAAAAACAAGACCAAGGAATAAACAGCAGTTTGTGCCATCCTTTAGCCTCTAGTGGGAATGTACTCCAACTTGTTCATTACTGATAGATACAGAGAGATTGCGGAGGGGACGGGATGGGAGGGAATGAAGGGGGAGAGAGAGAAAGAGAGGGATAGACAGCATGTTGTTTTAGGGCTCTAATTTAACCCATAAAATGGGTAGGAGCAATGATTGAAAGTCCATACGATAGTTCCTCATTTTTTTTTTCATTTTGAAATTGATAACACTAAAAGAAACTGAATTAGAAGGTCATGTGTTCTTGGGGACTGTGTGTGCCTTCTTCAACCACGAGACTTGGCTTTCCTTAAATTCTTTGTCAACTGAACCTCGCTGTAAATCCTTAAATGGTGTGACTTTTCTAGTGCAGAAACTGGTTCATAAAATGTCACTGAATCTCCCCGAAAAAAAATTTTCAAAGGACGAATGAAAGATCCTGTATTTTAACTCAATGCCAAATCCATATACTGAGTGGTTGTGATTTTCTCCCCTCAGCCAGGAACTTGCGAGATTCATGAATGTGCCTGTAGCCAGAGTGCAGGTCAGTAAACCTGTTTACTGGGACAATTATGCTGGGAGCTATTTTAAACCTGTTTCTGGACTTGGGACACCTTTGTCATAGACTTTCTCACGTTTCTGTGTTTTAGAAAAATCTTCTTTTCTACATTTTTTTTCTAGATCTTTTCTGTGTTTAGAAAAATCTTCTTTTCTAGATTTGGGAAGTAAGTGTTGAACTTTTGGGTCTTGCGGAGGGGAAGGTGGGATACACAAAGCCCAGGTTTTGGAAATTGCCCATTACCAGAGGGAACATGATTTCCTAAGGGAATGAAAACCTTAGTATAGTATAGTATCCCTTGTATACGCATATATATATATATACACCTTTGTATAAACTATACCTTTATATAGGTACTTTCATAGGGTACTGAATTAGACCTATAAAATACATATTTATATAGATATAATTATATATCACATATACAGTATGCTTATATTTTTACATGCAATATATACTTACATGCGAACATAATTATATATGTATTTTACATATGTTATAAATATAAAAATATATGTATAATATAAATATAATTTATGATATATAAAATATATCTAATACATAGAATAATGCTTATATGATATTTATCTAATGTAGCATAACATTTAATATATAAATGAAAATATAATAAATATGTAGTATATTAAAAGTACATTCTTTTTTTAAGTTTATTTATTTTGAGAGAGAGAGAGAGGGTGTGCAAGCAGAAGAGGGTCAGAGAGAGAATCTCAAGCAGGTGCTGAGCTGTCACAACAGAGCCTGACATGGGGCCTCAATCCCCCAAACTCTGAGATAATACCCTGAGCAGAAATCAAGAGCTAGATGCTTAACCAACTGAGCGACCCAGGCGCCCTATGTGGTGGTTTTCCTTTTGAAAATGATCTGGGTCAGGAGATCTGTGTCTCCTGCTGTTGGTTTTTTTGTTTGTTTGTTTTTTGTTTTTAATATATATGATTTGTTACTCTAGGATTCAGAGTAAGGCAATTTTATGTTTTAATTCAAAAAATTATTTTATTTAAACGTTTTTAAATTTAATTAATTCCGTTTTGGAGCTATTGCTTTTAAGTGTTTGGTAAAGAGCTGTGTAGAGTGACAGGCCTCCATTTTAATTTTCCAGAATTCTTTGATCTGTCTGCCTGAAAACACTGTTAAACAGTAGATTGGGCACTATGGCAGACATGGGAAGGGGAGTTGCAACCTTTGAAGGCTATCTAAGACCAGAGAAACTAAAACGACCATTGCAAACAAGGTTCCATCAACTCAACAAAGGTGGAAGCCAGTCTACCTAGGTGGAAGGATAAGGGGAGAATTATGCCTTGGGAAGATCACTCACATTCAGATTTGTGAGAGTACCAAATGCATTAGTGAATAGTCCTCTGAGGAAAGTCTAACACCTGAGATTTTTATCTTCCTTTTTCTTTTTTAAGTTCATTTATTTATTTGGAGAGAGGGAGAGAGAGAGGGCACAAGAGCAGGAAAGGGGCTCCAGCTTGCAGCTGTCAGCATGGAGCCCTCTTGGGATCCTCTGTCTCCTTCTCTGTCTGCCTTTCCCGCCTCCCCGGCTCGAGCTCTCTCTCAAAAATAAAATAAACATTAAAAAATTGAATCTCTTAACTGTCATATGTACCATGTGGCAGTGTTAAGTCTAGTCCTTATGGTACATTATCTTCCTGGTACGTATTTATCTTAAAACTGGAAATTTTTACCTTTTGACCAACTCCACGCACTTCCTCCACCCACCCCTCTACTACCCACAAATCTGATCTTTTTCCATGAGTTTGTCGGTTTGGTGTTTTTTTAGATTCCACATAAAACTGAGATCATAAAGTGTTTGTGTCAAGAATATTTTAATGGCTGTCCCCTCAACTATTTTGCAAATACAGTTAAGGGTTGTTATGCGAATCCAGTATTAGAAGTATGGAACTAGTATCAGTGTATACCTCAGTTAGGCTTCTGTGCATTTGTGTAGATTTGGCCTCTGGTAAACTTGGATCCCCCAAAATGAGCTCCCCGGCAATGGATTTTTTAGACTTCATACTCGAGCTGCAGAAAGAACAAATACTAAGATGGGAGAGGGAAAATGAGGCAACAGAGAGAGCAGAGGCCCTTAGTCTCAAGTAACATTTGCAAATTGGGAATGTCTACAAATATTAAATACAAAGAAATTCCACGAACTACGATGTGGAGAGGACAGTGAGTCCAAAGGACAGGTTTTATTTGTACTGTTCATAGTTGGAAGAGGAGGGAGGAGCCATTTTGTGACTCCTCTGCCACATGGTCAGCTGTCTTCCTAAAATGGCAGTTTCACCTTCTTGCCTTAGGAATACCACAGGATTTCACTTACGTGTGGAATCTTAAAACGAACGAACAAACAAAACAGAAGCAGACTGTAATACAGTGGAGAAACTGGAGGTTGTGGGGGTGGGCGGAGACGGATGGGCAAAACATGTGAAGGGGATTTGGGGGTACCCAGTTCCGGTCATAATGTAAATCAGTCACAGGATGAAAAGTAGAGCAGAAGGAATATAGTCAAAAGACAGCAATAACTTGGTATGGTGATGATGGTGATTACACTCATCGTGGGGAGCATTTTGTAAGGTAGAGAAATGATGAATCACTATGTTGTACACCTGAAACTACTAGAATCTTGGATGTCAACTATGCTTCGATTCAAAAAAGAAAACAGAAGAAGGGATGAGATGGGGCTGTCCCAGGTGAGGAGAGGGGCTTCAGGGGCCCTGCCCTGCTGGGCAGCAGTGGCTCCTGTCCAGGGTCCTGGAACTGTAGCCAGAGCAGAGGGAGCTGACAGGGTGTTGAGCCCGGGAAAGTTTGGAGGAGGGGCAGAGGGGAGGGTGTAGAGTTGACAACAGTGGTGTGCTTCTTTCCCCCCAAACTGTTGGCTGGGCAGAAATTTTAAGAACTTGAGTAAATGTGGTCCTAGTCAGCCTCAACCTTCATCGCCCCCGAAGTGTAAAACATTCAGGTGGTGTCCAGTGCTTCAGCTTACTTGCGTCCCAGCAAGACAAGCCGCAGACTCCTGGGCCCTCTAAGCCCAAGCCTCCCTCACGATGCCATCCTTCCGACTATGAAGAGGTTTCAGAAGAGGAATGACCCTTTAGTCATCCTTCGAGGAAGGCTTTGGTTTAAAAATCTGACACGTTCGTATTATTTACTCTACACTGAAGATGGGCTTTTCAAAGTGGGGGTTGTCACCCCAGCAGGACTTTATGCTGAGCTTCCCCACGAGCAGGGTGACGCTTGCCTAGTGATGAGGAGTTAGTGGCAGCTGGACCCTGATAGCCGAGGGTCAGCTGTCAGGACACGGACCCGCCAGGTGTAAGAGTAACAGCAGGGACGGAGTGCCATTCCTCAGCTACACCTGCTCGTCAGGGCGGGGGAAAAACACTATGCAAGGTGGGAGGACAGAGTGAAAGCAATAAGCCACGCCAGAGCCCGGCACATCGTGGGTGCTGTCTGAGGGTGAACTGAAGGGAGGCCCCATGGTGGTGACTTTCCTAAGATATTTTAGCAAGAAGGAAATAGCTTCCCTGATGCAGCTTAAACCCCAAGAGCGTATAGAGTAGCCTGCTGGGTTTGTTTTTTTCATGAATGACATTCAATGCTTGACATTCAATGCTCAACATATTAAAACTATCCCTTTTTTTCTCTGATTGAAGGTTTGGTTTAAGAATAGGAGGGCCAAGTTGAGGAGAGAACAGAGGGCACTGAGGCTCAGAAACGTGCCCCCCGTGGCCATGGCCCCCCCTGTCATCATGGGTCAACACTACCGTGGCATCTTCATTCGGGGGCAGGATCGTGTGCGGATGCCTCAGGAGCCAATGATGCTGGGGCCACCTCCCCTGCTCCTGCAACCCTTTCCTCCTATGTTCCTGCCTCCTCCTCTCTGGTTCTGTCCACCTTTCCCTATCTGTCGGTGCCCTCTACCTTTCCCTGTCTATGGCTTCCCTCCACCTTTCCCTCCCTTTGTCTACCCTCCACCTTTTGCTCTCTATGTCTGCCTTCCACTTTTCCCTCCCTATGGCTACCCTCCACCTTTCCCTCCCTATGGCTACCCTCCACCTTTCCCTCCCTACCGCTGCCCTCCTATGGCCCCTCCTGGTTTCCTACCAACCGTGGTTCTTCTATAACCCTTTTTCCCAAAGAATGGGATCTGCGACAGTTTTTTCCCCGTGGTGCTTTTGAGCCAGATTCAAGTTTCTGTATCTGTCGCCATAAAGAATAGTTCATAGAATGTGTGCTGAATGTATTCAAGAGAAGCCAAGTTCAACGACCTTCTATTTTAGGGCACTTTATACATTTTCAATAAAGTTTATTCTCTCTATTTGTTTTGCGTGTGGCGTGGGGTCGGTCAGTCGGATGGCCCATGCCATTCATACGGAAAGGCGGGGACGCCTGCTCTCGCGCGGTACTGTCCCTGAGCCACCATCTGCAGGCCAGGCACATCCTCGAAGCTGCCCACGTGCTCGCGGCAGGTATACAGAAACCCACCCGCTCCTCCGCCACCCCATCTAACCGCACCGCGCCCGAGCCCGACCCCACCTGCAGAGGTGCAGGACCTGGCGTCAGCCCCTAAGGAGGGACTGGTGGGCTTCCGGGTGGGGCTGAGACCCAGTCACCGTGAGGAGCTGGGGTACCACCGAGCACTGGGAGGGAAATTCGTAAGGGGCTACTCACAGGCCTCCCGGAGAAGCGGCGGCCGGGCGTGCGTCCGGTGCTCTCCAAGTTGTGGCCGGCGCCTGGCCCCGCGGGCTGACGCGACCCGGCCGCGGCATTCCGGCTTGGGGGTGGGGGGGCGGGTCAGGCGCCATCGGAGGCACCGGGAGACCAGACCCTTTCGAGGCCGGCGCCGGGTTCGCGCTCTCTCCCCTCTCCCCCCGCTCCCCAGGGGTGCGGGACCCGGCGGCGCTCGGCCCCCAGCTCGCAGTTGCCCGGCAGCTTTCCGCGAAATCGTTCCTGGGGCCCGCCGTCCTCGCGTGCACTCATTTCGAGGCCGCGGCTGAGAAAGGACCTGGGGTATTGTCCCCTCGGACTCGGGGTGGCGGAGGGGCTCCTGCGGAACCGAGACCGTGTACCTGTTGCCCGATCGGGTCCTTTACACCGGCACACACAGCCCTCCCCGTCGCCAGGACGACCCCAGCCCCGGGGACGAGTTTTGCCGGTGCACCCAAAATGTCTCCCCGGGTCCCCCCGGTTTGGGTTGCGGCGTCGCAGCGGGGTCCGTGAGCCCAGGCGTCGCAGATTCCCCGGAACTGATGTCGGGTCCCCCCCCCCCAGGTTGCGACGGTTCCAGGCTCTCGCCTCGGGTTGGCGGACGCGTAGCCTCCCCTCAAAGCGGTCCCCCCCCACACCCCTCCTCCACCGCTGCAAAGCCGCAGGCTTTCTGCGTAGCCACCGCTGTGACTGGCCTTCTTCCTCCCTGCTGAGACCCGGAGGCCTCAGTCTTCAGCCGTGGGCCCTCACGCCGAGCTCCGGAAGCCGGTCCTGCATCTCCCCATCCAGGTGTGTTTTCTGGAGCAGTCTGGACACCATCTTCGTTTCTGACTCCAGGAGCCTTGCGTGTTGTACATAGTTTTTGCAACCACTTCTGGTATGTATCTTGATTGGTATTTATGTTATTTGTGTATTTTAATAGTGCCAGATATAGGGGGGATACTGGGTATTTTTTTATTTTATTAGTTCATTTAATATTCTGTTTCATTGTTTTATATCTTAACCTCTTTGCCTTTGTTATATATTGTATTTATTTTATTTTGTTGATTTTTATATTTTATTATGCAGTGCATTTTATTTTATATTATATCATTATTTTTATTTAATTTATTATTTTAATTTTTGAGTATATTTTTGTTTTTTATTTCAAAAAAATTTAATTGAAGTATACTTGGTCTAAAATATATTAATTTCAAATACACAGCGTAGTGGTTTGACAATACGCATTTAGAAATGGTAGCCGTGGGAGTGTAGTTAACCATCTGTCACTGTACGAAATTATTGTTATATTATTAAGTATATTTCCTAATCTACAGTTTTCATCTTGGAGACGTATTTAATTTTTTACCTGGAAGCTTGCACCTCTTATTTCTCTTCACCTATTTTGCCCATCCCCCCATTCCCTCCCTTCTAGCAACTTCGTTTGTTCTCTACATTTTTGATTCCCTTTTTGTGTTGTTTGTGGATTGTTTTTTTTTTTTTAGATTTCACTGATAAGCGAAATCATATGGTATTCGTGTTTTTCTGTGCGACATTTCACTTAGCATAATACCCTCTGCGTCCATCCATGTTGCCTTTAATGGCAATATTATGGCTCAGTTCTTCAGTATGGCTCAGTAAATATTCCATTGTGTATACATACCACATTTTCTTTAACCATTCATCCATAGAGGGACACTTAAATTGATTCCCTGTCTTCACTATGGTAAATAATGGTGCAATAAACGTAATAGTGAATTTTTTTTCATATTAGTGTTTTTGTTTTCTTTTGGGTAAATGCCCAGAAGTAGAATTACTGTATTGCATTTTTAGTGTTTTGAGGAAGCTCCACACTGTTTCCCATCAATTTACATATATTTACATTCCCACCAACCTTGCACAAGCCTTCCCTTCCCTACACATGCCTGGGTATCACTTGTTTTTTCTGTTTGCGACACTGGACATCCTGACTGGTGGCAGGCGATATCGTGGTTTCAATTGCATTTTCCTGATATTTAGTGATGTTGAGCATCTTTTAATGTGTCCATTGGTCATTTTTTTTAAAGAAAAATGTTTATTTAGGTACTCTTCCCTTTTTCGATTGGATTTTTGTTTTGGTGTTGGGTTGTATGCGTTGATTATAAATTCTGAATATTAACCTCTTATGAGATAGACGATTTGCAAATATTTTCTCTATTCTGGAGGTGGCCTTTTTTTGTTGTTGATTATTCCATTGCTGTACAAAAGCTTTTTAGTTTGATGTCGTCCCATTTATTTATTTTTGCTTTTATTTCCGATGCCTGAGGAGACGTATCCAGAAAAATACTGCTATGGCTGACGTCTGTAATTTTACTGTGTTTTTTTAAGGAGTTTTATGGTTTCAGATCTTAGATTTAGGACTTTAATTTATTTTGAGTTTATTTTTGTGTGTTGTGCAAGACAGTGGTCCAGTTTCATTCTTTGCATGTAGCTTTTCATTTTCCCAGCACCATTTATTGAAGAGACTGTTTTTTCCCCATTGTATATTCTTGTCTCCTTTGTCATAGATTAATTGACCATATAAGCATAGATTTATTTCTGGGTTGTTGTGTTCTATTGACCTGTGTGCCTGTGTTTTTGCCAGTACCACTTCATTTTAATTACTTTTGCTTTGTAGTATAGTTTGGAATCTGGGATTGTGATACCTACAGATTTGTTCTTAAGATTACTTTGACTAGTCTGATTCTTTTGTGGTTACAAGGAAATTTTAGGTTCATTTGTTCTAATTCTGTTAATCCATTCACAACGACATGGCTGGAGCTAGAGAGCATAATGCTCTACGAAGAATATAAGCAACAAAACAAATGAGCAAAGGAAAAAGAGAGAGAGAGAAAAACCAAGAAATGGACTGTCAACTGTAAAGAACAAACTGTTGGTTACCAGAGGGGAAGTGGGTGGAGGGATGGGTGAAATAGGTGGTGGGGATTAAAGACTGCACTTGTCTTGTTGAGCACTAGGTGGCGTATGTAATTGTGGAATCATTATATTGTACACCTGAAACTAACATCACTGTATGTTAACTATACTAGAATTAAAATAAAGCTTAACAAATCACACAATGGTATTTTCATAGTGACGAGATTAAACCTGTGGGTTGATTTGTGTATTATGGACATTTTAACATTATTACTTCTTCCGATCTCTGATCATAGTATATCTGTTTCCTCTTCAATTTTTTTAATTAAAAAAATTTTTTTTACATTTTGCTTATTGAAGTAGTTGACATACAAAGTTATTAGTTTCAGGTATACCACTTGGTGATTGGAAAATTGTCTATATAATGCATCATGTAATGCTCATCACATAAGGGTGGTTCCATCTGACCCCACGCATTATTATAATATTATTGACTTTATTTTCTATGCTGTACCTTTCATTTCTGTGACATTTATTTTATAACTGATAGTTTGTTCCTCTTTTTTAAAAAATTTTTAAATGCTTATTTACTTTTGAGAGAGAGAGAGAGCGAGTGAGCGAGCTGGGGAGGGGCAGAGAAAGAGAGAGAGACAGAACCTGAAGCAGGCTCCAGGCTCCCAGCTGTCAGCAGAATGCTGGACATGGGGCTCGAACTCACGAACCACCAGATCATGACCTGAGCCGAAGTTGGACACTTAACCAATTGAGCCACCCAGGTGCCCCAGTAGTTTCTTCCTCTTAATTCCCTTCACCTATTTTGCCTATTCCATCCCTTACCCCCTTTCCTCTGGCAACCACCAGTTTGTTCTCTGTGTTTAGAAGTCTGTTTCTGGTTTTTCTTTGGGTTTGTTTATGAATTTGTTTTGTTTTTTAAAATCCACATATAGCTGAAATCATAAGGTATTTGTCTTTCTCTGACTTATCTTATGCAGCATAATACCCTTAAGGTCCACCCATATTTTTGTGAATGGCAAGATTTCATTCTTTTTTAATTTTTATTTATTTTGAGAGAGAGAGAGTAGGAGGGGAGGCATGAACAGGGGAGAGGCAGAAAGAGGGGGAGAGAGAGAATCCCAAGCAAATTCTGAGCTGTCATGGGTAGCCTGTCTCAGGGCTTGATCTCCTGAACCCTGAGATCATTACCTGATCCAAAATCAAGAGTCATATATTTAACCCACTGAACCACCCAGGCACCCCGATTTCATTCTTTATTATGGCTGAGTAATATTCCATTGAATGTATATTTCACATCTTTATTCATCTATCAGTGGACACAGGTTGCTTCAATATCTTGCCTGTGTAAATAATTCTGCAGTAAAGATAGGAATACATGTATCTTCTTGAATGAGTGGTTTTGCATTCTTTGGGTATATACCCAGTAATGGAATTACTGGATTATGCGGTATTTTCTTTCTTTTTAATCTTTATTTATTTATTTTGAGAGAGAGAGCATGAGTAGGAGGAGAGGCAGAGAGAGAGGAGAGAGAGAGAGAGAGAGAGAGAGAGAGAGAGAGAGAGAGAGAGAATCCCAAGCGGGCCCCAGGCTGTCAACACAGAGCCTGATGTGGGGCTCAATCTCACAAACCATGGGATCATGACATGAACTCAAGAGTCAGACCCATAACTGACTGAGCTATGCAGGCGCACCTGGATCATACCGTATTTTCTATTTTTATTTATTTGAGGAACTTTCATAGTATTTTCCACAGTGGTTGCACCAATTTATGTTATTCAAACAGTGCCCATGGGTTTCCTTTTCTCTCCATCCTTACCAACAGTTATTTCTTGACTTTTTTATATTAGCTATTATGACTGGTGTGAGGTGACATCCCGTGTTGTTCTTGAGAACTAGTGATGCTAAGAATTTACCATCTATCTGTATGTGTGTTTTGGAAGATGTACTCTTTTAATTACAATAGCTTTGTAGTATAATTTCAAATCTGGGATTGTGATATGTCCAGTTTTGTTCTTTCTCAGGTTTGCTTTGGCTGTTCGGGGTCTTTTGTAATTCCATACAAATTTTAGGATCATTTGTTCTAATTTTGTGAAAAATACTGTAGGTATTTTGATAGGCATTGCATGGAATCTGTAGGTTGGTTTAGGTCATAATGGACATTTTAACAATATTAATTTTTCTAATCAATGAGCAGGGTATATATCTTACCATTTATTTCCATTGTGTTTAGTTTCTTTTTTAATCGGTGTTTTATGGTTTTCAGATTACAGGTCTTTCAACTCCTTGGTTAAATTTATTCCTAAGCAATTTTTTTCTGATGCAGTCATAAATGGGGTTGTTCTCTTAATTTTCTTTCTGATATTTTGTTGTTATTGTGTCGAAACACAATAGATTTCTGTATATCAATTTTGTATCTTGCATGTTTACCGAATTTATTTATTAATTCTAGTAGTTTTTTGGGTTTTTTTATACATAGGATTCTCTATAGGGTTTTTTAAACATAGTATGCTCTATAGTATATAGTGGCACGTCATCCACGAATAGTGACTGTTTTACTTCTTCCTTACCAGTGTGGATAGCAGGGATGTATTCTTTTTGTCTGATTGCTGTGCTAGTACTCACAATACCATATTAAATAAAAAGGATCCTTGCCTTCCTGATCTTAGAAGAAAACCTTTCAGCCCTTTAACTTTGAGTACGATGTTTGTCGTTTGTCACATATGGCCTTTATTGTGTGGAGGTTTGTTCCTTTTATACCCACTTCGTTGGGAGTGGTTCTCATGAATGGATGCTGAATTTTGTGAAATGTTTTCTCTGCATCTATTGAGAGGATCCTATGTTTCCATCTTTTGTTTCTTTTTTTTTTTTAAAGTTTATTTATTTAGAGAAAGAAAGCAAGAGCATGTGGGAGACGGAGCAGAGAGAGAGGCGGGGGGGAATCTTAAACAGGCTCTGAGCTGTCAGCACAAAGCCCAATGCAAGACTCGAACCCAGAACTGTGAGATCATGACCTTAGCCGAAATCAAGAGTCTTTTTCTTCTTGCTGAGACTGGAGAAAGGTTTATCAATTTCATCTTTTCAAAGTACGCTTCCTAATTTCCTTAATCTTTAATATTGTCTTTTTGGCCTCTAGATCATTTATTTCCACTCTTCAGTATTTCATTCATTCTGCTAAATTTGGGCTTCATTTTCTCTTCTTTCACTAGCTCCTTTAGGTATATGGTTAGACTTTTTTGAGCTCTTCCTTGTTTCTTGAGGCAGACCTGTATTGCCACAATCTTCCTTCTTAGAACTACTTTGCTGGGTCCCATAGGTTTTGAATTGTCGTGTTTTCAGAAATGATCTCCAAGTATTTTTTATCTTTCCTTTTTGATTTCTTCGTTGACCCATTGGTTGTTTAGTAGCATGATGTTTAGCTTCCACGTGTTTTGTTTTTCTAGTTCTTTTTTTGTATGATTTTTAGTTTCATAATGTTGTGATCCATCTTTAAAAGATGCTTTGCTATAATTTTTGCTCTTCTAAAATGTATTGAGACTTGTTTTGTGACCTACTAGAAGATCTATCCTGGAGAATGTTCCATTGCACCTGAATGTGAATTCTGTTATTTTTTTTTAATATTTATTTATTTACTTATTTATTTATTTTTGAGAGAGAGAGAGTGCACGTGCACACAAGTGAGGGAGGGGCAGAGAGAGGGAGACAGAGGATCCGAAACAGGCTTGGCTTTGTGAGTACAGAGCCCAATGTGGGGCTCGAACTCATGAACTGTGAGATCATGACCTGAGGTGAAATCAAGAGTCAGCTGCTTAACCTACTGAGCCACCCAGGTGCCCCCTGGTGATTTGAATGGAATGTTCTGTATATTTCTGTTAAGTCTATCTCGCTTAGTGTGTCATTGAAAGCCATTGTTTCAGGGGCGCCTGGGTGGCTCAGTCAGCTAAGCATCCAACTTTGGCTCGGGTTGTGGTCTCGCATTCATGAGTTCAAGCCCCATGTCGGGCTCTGTGCTGATCGCTCAGAGCCTGGAGTCTGCTTTGGATTCTCTGTCCCTCTCCCGCTTGCACTCTGTCTCTCAAAAAAACTTAAAAAAAAAAAAAGAAAGCCACTGTTTTGTTATCAGTTTTCTGTCTGGATGATTTATCCATTGATATAAGTGGGATATTAAAGTCTCTTATTTTTGTTTGCTGCCTATTTCTCCCTTTATGTCTGTTAATATTTACTTTATTTAATTAGGTGCTCCTATGTTGGGTATATAGATATTTACAAATGTTTTATCTTTCTGTTGGATTTATGGCTTCATCATTATGTAATGCCCTTCCTTCTCACTTATTACAGTCTTTGATTGATTGATTTAAATTCCAGTATAGTTTCAGGTGTACAATATAGTGATCCAGCTGTTCTATACATTACTCATTGCTTATCACAGTAAGTGTACTCGTAATTCCCTTCCCCTATTTCACCCATCTCCCCCACCCGCCTCCCCTCTGGTAACCATCAGTTTGTTCTCTATAGGTAAAAGTCTGTTTTTTGGTTTGTCTTTTTTTCTTTGTTTTGTTTCTCCATTTCCATATATGAATTAATCATGTGATTTTTGTCTTTCTCTTACTGACTTATTTCATTTAGCATGATACTCTCTAGATCCATTCATATTGAGATCCATTCATATTGTTGCAAATGGCAAAATTTCATGCTTTTTCATGACTGAGTAATATTCCATTGTATATATACACTACTTTATATATATTTATATTTATGCATTTATATATACATTTTTTTCTTAAATGTTTCTTTTTGGAGACAGTAAGTATGAGTGGGGGAGGGGCAGAGAGAAAGAGGGACAGAGGATCAGAAGCCAGCTCTGTGCTGACAGCAGCGAGCCTGATGCAGGACTCAAACTCGGGAACCATGAGCTCATGGCCTGAGCTGAAGTCAGACACTCAACTGACTGAGCCACCCAGGCACCCCTATGTATATATATTTTTAACGTAATCTCTGCACCCGGTGTGGGGCTTGAACTCATGAGCTGGAGATCAGGAGTCACATACTCTACTGACTGAGCCAGCCAGGTGTCTGGATACCACTTCTTTTTAATCCATTCATCCATTGCTGTTCCCTTGGGCTGCTTCCATAATTTGACTATCGTAAATAATGCTGCAATAAACAAAGGGGTGCATATATCTTTTCAAATTAGTGTTTTTTGTATTCTTTGGGTAAATATCCAGTTGTGGAGTTTCTGGATCATATGATAATTTTATTTTTAATTTTTTGAGGATCCTCCAAACTGTTTTCCAGAGTGGCTGCACCAGTTTGCGTTCCCACAAACAGTGCACAAGGCTTCCTTTATCTCCACATCCTCGCCAGCATCTCTTGTTTCTTGTGTTTTTGATTTTAGCCATTCTGACAGGTGTGAGGTGGTATCTTATTGTGGTTTTGATTTTCATTTTCCTGATATTTAGTGATGCTGAGCTACAGTCTGTTTTAACATCTAGTTCTTCTGATAATAATCATTGCTACCATTGCTACCCAGGTTTTTATGTTTGTTTTGTTTTTTGTTTGTTTGTTTGTTTTGCTTCCACTTGCATAGAATATCTTTTTCCATCCCTTTACTTTCAGTCTCCTTTTAGGTCCGAAGTGAGTCTTTCGTAGGCACCATATAGTTGGACCTTTTTTTTTTTTATCAATTCAGTCGCTCTTTTTTTTCACCATATATCTTTTCGTTGGAGCATTTACTTCATTTACATTCAGAAGACTTATCGATATGTATGTACTTACTGCTATTTTGTTCATTGTTTTCTGGTTGTTTCTGTAGTTGTCTTTTCTTTCTGTTCTCACTCTGTTCCCTTGATGTTTGATGAATTTCTTTAGTGTTAATGCTTGGATTCCTTTGTCTTTATTTATATTTATTGTATGTCTATTCTAGGTTTTTGGTTTGTGGTTATAATGATGTTCATTCATAACTTTCTATGCATGTAGCAATCTATCTTAAGTTGGCGGTCACACAAATTTGATCACATTCTGAAAGCACAGCATTTGTACCCCCCCTTCCAAGTTTTATATGAAGGATGTCATATTTTACATGTTTTTATTTTGTGTATTCCTTGACTAATTGTTTAGATATAATTGATTTTATGACTTTTATTTTTTATCCTTCATGCTATCTAAATAAATGACAGACCTCCTATCTCTCCTATGTTTGCTTTCACCCGTGAAATTTTTCCTTTCATGATTTTCTTCTCGTTCTGGCCTTTTGTGTTTTCTGCTTAAATGTGTCCGTGTAACGTTTCTTATATAGTTGTTTTAGTAGTTATGAGCTGTTTTAAGTTTTGTTTGCCTATGAAACTCTTTGTCTCTCCTTCAATTCTGAATGATGACCTTGCCAGTAGAGTATTTTTGGTTGTTGATTTTTTTTTCCTTTCAGCACATGGAATATATCTTGCCACTCTCTTTTGGCCTGCACAGTTCCTGCTGAAAAGTCAGCTGGTAGCCTTACTGGGTTTCCCTTGCAAGTAACTACTTTTCTCTTGCTGCTTTAAGATTCTCTCTTTAATTTTGACATTTTACTAACTGTGTGTCTTGGTGCAGACTATACCTTGTGTTCATCTTGTTCGGGGCTGTCTGTGCTTCCTGAACCTTGATGTCCATTTTTTCCCCCAGATTAAGAAGTTTTCAGCTATTATTTCTTCCGGTTAGCTTTCTGCCTTCTTTCCTTCTCTTCTCCTTCCAGGAGCCCCATTATGCAAAGGTTACTGTGCTTGATGTTGTCACAAGGGTTCCTTAACCTATCCTCATTTTTAAAAATTCTGTTTTCTTTTTGCTGCTTGGTGTGGTTGCTTTCTATTGCCCTGTCTTCCAGCTTGCCGATCCATTCTTCTGCCTCCTCTTAACTTGCTGCTTATTCCCTCTCTAGTATATTTTTTAGTTCAGTTATTGCATTCTTCAGGCCTGATTCGTTCTTTTCCTTTTCATTTGATTTCTTTTAACTTGCTTTATTTATTTTGAGAGAGACAGACAGTGCAAGTAGGGGACAGGCAGACAGAGAGGGAGGGTGAGAGAATCCCAGGCAGGCTCTGCCCTGCCAGCACAGAGCTTGATGTGGGGCCCAAACTAAGAACCATGAGACCATGACCTGAGCTGAAATCAAGAGTCGGACCCTTAACATGACTGAGCCACCCAGATGCCCCTGATTGATTCTTTTTCATATTTTCTATCCCTTCGTTATATTTCTCACTGAGTTCATCCATTGTTCTCTCAAGTCTAGCGAGCATCTTTATGACCCTTACTTTGAACTCTTTATCAGGTAGATTCTTATCTTTGTTTCACTAAGATACTTTTCTGTGATTTTTTTTTCTTGTTCTTTCTTTTGGAACACATTCCTCTGTCTTCTCATTTTGTCTTACTCTTTGTGTTTGTTTCTTTGGAGTAAGTAGGTCAGCTATGTCTCTCCTGGTCTTAGATGTATTGGCCTCATGTGTAAGGCATCCCGTGGTGCCCTGCAGCGGAATTCCTCCTGGTCACTAGAGTCAGCGTGTTCCAGGGGTGTCGCCCGCGTGGGCTGCGTGCACCTTCCTGCTGTGGCTGAGCCACGATGCTGCGTGTGGGCTAGCGGATTGGGCCAGCCCTCAGCCTGGCTGGCTGCCGTGTTGTAGTCTCACTTCCACAAACTATTAAGTTCTCTCGCACTGCCAGGTTTCTTACAGGTAAGTTGTTTTGTGGAGGGGAAGGATAACCCACCTCAAAACATGTCACTTTGGCATGTGGATCATTTGGAGCTGAAGACTTGGGGCCCAGCAGGCCAAGGAAGAGCTTTTTTGCCTAAAAGAATTTAGATATGGGGCCTGTAAGGACTCCTATTAATAGAGATGACTTTTAGTCTCAGAAAGACTCATCCGCATGTTATGGTAAACATTTGTTTACCAGACATTTGTCTTTCTCATCTCCCTGGGAATTGTCTTTTTTGCATTTGAAAGCCTAGACCTCTACCCCCTTCTCCTTAGTCAAGTATGCTCCACAAGCCCCATGTACCTCACTCCCAGGGATTCTCATATTTTTGTTTGTTTTTATTCTGTTAATCTGTCTTATGCCGTTTTAATTATTAGAGCAGCTGAAAAACCTAGAAGGGAAGAAAGGAAAAGTTTTCTGCCCTTATGATACTTATCCAAAAATATGTTTGTTTTAAGTTTATTTATTTATTTTGAGAGAGAAACAGCGTGAATGAAGCAGGGACAGAGAGAGAGGGAGACAGAGAATTCCAAGCAGCCTCCGCAGTACGGGGCCGGGCATGGGGCCTGAACCCACAAAACCGTGAGATCACGACCTGAGCTGAAACCAGGAGTCGGACGCTTAACCGACTGAGCCCCCCAGGCGCTCCAAAAATATGTTTGTTTTTAATCTGTGATTCAAATTTAACTCAGGTCATATATTTCGTTTCTTTTTTAAAAAAAATCTGTTATTGAAGTAGAGTTCACAGATAATGTTCTGTTAGTCTCAGGGATACCACACCGTGATCTGACAGTTCTGCACATTGATACTCAGTGCTCACCTCGCTGAGTCACCATTTGTCACCACATGTTATTACAATCTGATTAACCGTGTTCCCTATGCTGTACTTTGTCATCTTTGTGACCGATTTATTTTATAACCAGAAGTTGGTAATTTTTAATCCCCTTTGCATATTTTGACCATTCCCCCACCTTCCCCTCCGGGAATCACCAGTTCTCTGTATTTATGAGCTTATTCCTTTTGTTTGTTCAGTTGTTTTTTATATTCCACATATAATGAGATCACACGGTATTTGTCTTCCTAAGTGAGTTATTTCACTTAACATAATGATATCTTCTAGGTCCATTCATGTCATTGCAAATGTCGAGATTTCATTTTTTCTCAGGGCTGAGTTGTATTTCATTATACACACACACACACATACACACACGCACACACACACCATATTTTCTTTATCCATTTGTATATGGATGGGCAATTGGGTTATTTCCTTATCTTGGCTATTATAAATGATGCTGCAGTACACATAGGGGTACATATATCTTTAAGTGTTTTTGTTTTCTTTGAGTAAATACCCACTAGTGGAATTATCGGATCATATGGTATTTGTATTTTTAATTTTTTTAAGGAGTCTCCATACATGTTTTTTACAGCAACTGCATCAGTTTACATCTCCGTGAGAACACAAGGGTTTCCTTTTCTCCACGTCCTCACCAACACTTGTTCTTGTCTTTTTTGATATCAGTTGGGCTCTGTATTTCTGTTTGCTTGATCTTGTAAATGTATGGATTCAAAATTGGCCACCTCGAAATTGTCCTTGGCATAGGAATTATTTTAGTCTGATTATTTTTATGAAATATGAAGCTGAGGTAGAACCTTTGACCTTCCTTTTAACTGCCATTAAAAGAATTTAGATAGAGGACCTGCTCCAAGACAGGAATACCAACCAGAGATAACTACAGTACAATAGGAGCTAAGTATGAGAGACAGGGAGGAATCTGGCATGGGCCGTTATTTCAAGTCCTATCTGTGTCCCATTGTTTCTGTATGGCCCGACAAGCATTTGTTTAGCCAACAGTTACTCTTTTTCATCTTCCTGTGATTTGATTTCTTTTCCTTTGAAGTTCCTAACCCGTACCTGTTTCTCCTTAGTCCAGAATGAAATATATACTTCATGTTGCCCGACTGTTTGGATTCTCTGTTTATGTGGATTCCTTGTAGGTATGTAGTTTTGATTCGCTCCTGTTAGTCTGTCTCATGTTAGTTTAATTCTTAGACCATCCAGAACAATCTTGAAGGATGGAGTAAATTTTTACTCCCCAGGAGTTGTTGTGGATGGTGGGATAAATTTTAACTACACGGACACTGCTCTCCCCAGGACTGCTGCAGCTCCGAGGTTCTGGGACTTCTGACAAAAAGTCAGCATAAGGTGACAGTTCTTACCACATTAATCTGTTGGGTGTCTGCCTGAAGGTATAACAGAATCGAGAGTGGTAAGAATCCTTTTCTTCGTCTAAATTTAGGTTAGCAGGAGAAAATATTTGTGGAACTAGTTCCTTGGGTATAGGGACTTTGGTAATACTTTGTTTTGGAAAGCTAATTAAAATTCAGAGACTGAATTTGTCTTTGGTATCAACTTATTTGTTTAACTTTTTTAAATGTTTATTCATTTTGCAGAAGTGGAGAGAGAGCAGGGGAGGAGAAGGAGAGAGAGAGAGAGAGAGAGAGAGGGAGGGAGAATCCCGAGCAGGCTCTATGCTGTCAGTGCAGAGCCCGACTTGGGACTCGAACTCATGAACTGTGATATCATGACATGAGCCGAAATCAAGAGGCAGATGCTTAACCAGCTGAGCCACCCAGGTGCCCCTGCTAATTAATGACTTATTTAAAAAAGGTTCACTGTGAAAATGACCCAAGCCAGTAGCATACAGGATAATGTCTCTTCATAAGCCAGTAAAGAAATAACATACTCCAAATTTATGATAGTTTAGTCATACTATTGTTCCTGGAAAGGAGAAGTGAAAGCAATAAAATTCAAACTTAGTTGAGGTGTACCTTTATAGGAGTTAGTACTCAGGAGAGACTGCTTAGTCAACTGAAAGCTGAGGTCTACCCACCAGTGCAAAAATAAAGGGCCCCTGGGGTGCCTGGGGGGCTCAGTCGGTTGAGTGTCCAACTTCAACCCAGGTTATGATCTCAGGGTTCGTGAGTTCGAGCCCCGCGTTGGGCTCTGTGCTGGTGGCTCAGAGCCTGGAGTCAGCTTCGGATTCTGTGTCCCTCTCTTTCAAAAATGAATAAACATTAAAAAAAATTTTTTTTAAAGTAAAGATCCCCTGTTACTAGAGCACTTTGCTAGGGATTGATGGCACCATTATGATGGGCAAGAGGATTTTTTTCCTCAAAACTACTGTACAGCTTTCACCACTGCCTGTAGAAGATTCGCTTTTACTGGGACAGGAACTAATTGCCACAAGGTCTTAAGTGAGCTGTTTAGATCAGCAAAATTTGCGTCTCCAAGACCAAACACTCCAGGATTGTCCTCATAAATGCAGTATTTACCATCAAAATGTCCCATTGCCATACTTGCTTATGTTTTTGTTGATAAGCCCCCAGCAGAGCCCCCAGCAGCTGAGCTCTTGAGTTCTTAACATTGAGAACAGATGAGAGGACAACCTCCTAACAAAACTTACTTCATTCTTTTTTCGAATGTTTATGTATTTATTTTGAAAGGGAGAGAGAGAGTGAGCACATATGTGGGAGGGACAGAGAGAGAGGGAGAGAGAGAATCTCAAGCAGGCTCCATGCTCAGCACAGAGCCCGATGCAGGGCTCCAACCCATGAACCGCACAATCATGACCTAAACCAAAATCCAGAGTCAAACGCTCAACCGACTGAGCCAGCCAGGCGTCCCACAAGTTACTTCATTCTTATTTCAAAGCAACTTTATTCCTGAATAATTGTGTTTTGTTCATGACAATACACAAAATTCCAACTTCTAATTTCAAATGACTCACATACTAATTAATCCTAAGGGCCTAATGCCCTGTACAAAGCTAAGTTGACAAAAAATATCAATCCACCCCTGATTCTATATTACTTACAATCTGAATCACATGCAGTCATTCTTGGGAGCGTTTTTCCTTTGCTGCACACTCTTTTACACCATTGTTTAAACAACCATATCCCTAATATTAGTAGCAAAAGCATAACAAAGAACTCTTTAATATGCCACAATATCCGATTGCCAAATGACAACAAATTAAGCTTTTTAAACAAACAGTTAAACTTCCTTGACAGTTGTATTTCCATCTCAAAGCTATTTTTATAAGGTCCTAGGGGGGATATAAGCTTGTAGCAATACCAAGCACGTATATCAGAATTCGGGGCTGTCATAGCTTTGGGAAAAGAAGTTTTTTGTTCTCTTTTCAGTTCCTGCTATTTATTAGTCTTATCTACCATATGTTTATTTAAGTTTCTGCTGTATGATGTAAATTGATTAAATTTATTGTAAGAGGTTCAATATGAAATATTTCTCTGGTTATTTGACTTTATTTTTTATTTTCGAAAATATTTAATTTGACTTCAATTAGTTAACATACAGTGTTATATTAATTTCAAAGGTACAATATAGTGATTCAACAATTATGTGCATTACCTAGTGCTTATCAGGACACGTGCACTCCTGAAGCCCCATCAGCTGTTTAACCCCCCCCCCTGCTTCTTGTAGCCATCAGTTTTTTGTGTATAATTAAGTGTCTGTTTCTTGGTTTGTCTCTCTCTCTCTTTTTCCTTTTCCCTTTGTTCATTTGTTTTGTTTCTTAAATTTCACATATGACTGAAATCACATAGTATTTGTCTTTCTCTGACTGACTTAATTTTGCTTAGCATTATACTCTCTACCCCCATCTGTGTTGTTGCAGACAAGATTTCATTTTTTAAGGCTGAATAATATTCCATTATGTATATATATGTGTGTATATACATATATATGTATATGTATAAGATGTGTTGTGTATATGTGTGTGTATTTATACATATATACATATATACATATACATACCACATCTTTAATCTATTCATCAGTTGATGGACCCTTGGGCTGCTTCCATAATTTGGTTATTGTAAATAATGCTGCTATAAACAAAGGGATGCGTGTATCCTAGTGTTTTTGTATTCTTTGGGTAAATACCCACTAGTGAAACTGCTGGATTATAGGACAGTTCTATTTTTAACTTTTTGAGAAATCTCCATACTGTTTCCCACAATGGCTACACAAGTTTGCATTTCCACCTTCAGTACACAAGGGTTCCTTTTTGTCAACATCCTCTCCAACACCTGTTGGTTGTTTTTTTTTTTTTTTTTGTAGTTGATTTTTGCCATTCTGACAGGTGTGAGGTGATACCTCACTCATTGTGGTTTTGATGTGCATTTCCCTGATGGTGAGTGATATTGAGCATCTTTTCATGTGTCTGTTGACTATCTGTGTGTCTTCTTTGGAAAAATGTCTGTTCATGTCTTCTGCCCATTTTCTAATTGGATTATTATTTTTTGGGTGTTGAGTTATATGAATTCTTTATATATTTTGTATACTGAATGAGTTCAGTCATTTGTAAATATCTTCTCCCATTGTCTAGGTTGTCTTTTAGTTTTTTTGATTATCTTCTTTGCCATGGAGGACATTTTATTTTGATATAGTCCCAATAGTTTAGTTTTACTTTTGTTTCCCTTGCCTCAGTAGACCTACCTAGAAAAGAGATGCTATGGCCAATGTCAGAAGTTACTGCCTGCTCTTATAGGATTTTTATGGTTTCAGGTCTCGCATTTAGGTCTCTAATCCATTTCAAATTTATTTCTGTGTAAGGTGTAATGAAGTGGTCCGGTTTAATTCTTTTGGATGTTGTTTTTCATTTTTCCCAATGCCATTTGATGAAGAGACTATCTTTTCCCTATTGTATATTCTTGCCTACTTTGTCGTAGATTAATTGACCATAAGAGTGTGGGTTTATTTTTGGATTTTCTATTCTATTCCTTTGATCTGTATGTCTGTTTTTGTGCCAGTACCATACCGTTTTGATTTCTACAGCTTTGTAATATAATTTGAAGTCTGGAACTGTGATGCATCTACCTTTTCTTTTTCTTTTCTTTCTTTTTTTTTTTCTTAAGATTTTATTTATTTCTAAGTAATCTCTATACTCAACATGGGGCTTGAACTCACAACCCCGAGATCAAGAGTTGCATGCTCTACTGACTAAGCCAACCAGGCTCCCCTTTGCTTTTCTTTTTCAAGATTGCTTTGGCTATTCAGGGTCTTTTGTGGTTCTATACAAATTTTAGGATTATTTGTTTCAGCTCTGTGAATAATGCTGTTGGTATTTTTATAGGGATTGCATTAAATATGTGGATTGCTTTGGGTATTATAGACTTTTTTTTTAAGTAGGCTCTATGCCCAATGCAGGGCTTTGTCTCACAACCCCAAGATTAAGAGTCACATGCTTTACTGACTGTGCCAGCCAGGTGCCTCCTACTATAGACATTTTAACAATATTTGTTCTTCTAATCCATGAACACGAAATGTCTTTCCATTCTTTGCATCATCATCAATTTCTTTCATCAGTGTTTTATAATTTTCAGAGTACAGTTCTTTCACCTCTTTGGTTAGGTTTATTCCTGGGTGTCTTATTATTTTTGGTGCAGTTATAAATGGGATTGTTTTCTTAATTTCTCTTTCTTCTGCTTTATTATTGGTGTATAGAAATGTAACAGATTTCTGTATGTTGGTTTTGTATCTCGTGACTTTACTGAATTTATCATTTCTAGCAGTCTTTTTTAATTTTTAAAAAATGCTTTATTATTTTTGAGAGAGAGAGACAAAATGAGCAGGAAAGGGGCAGAGAGAGAGGGAGACACAGAATCTGAAGCAGGCTCTGGGCCCTAAGCTGTCAGCACAGAGCTGGGTGCTGGGCTCAAACTCGTGAACTGCGAGATCATGACCTGAGCTGAAGTTGGATGTTTGACTGAGCCACCCAGGTGCCCCTCTAGCAGTTGTTTTGGTGGAGTCTTTCAGGTTTTATATATATATATATACATACATATGGTCATTTTAACAGACACAGGAAAAGCACTAGACAAAGTACAACATCCATGAATGATAAAATTCCTCAACAAAATAGGTTTAGAGGCAACATACCTCAATGTAATAAAGGTTGTGTATGAAAAACCCACAGCTAATATCATCCTTAATAAGAAAAACTGAGAGCTTTCCTCCTAAGATCAGAAACTAGACCAGCGTGTCCACTCCCACAACTTTCATTCAACATAGTACTGGAAGTCCTACTGATAGCAGTCAGACAAATAAAGGGAATCAAAGGCATCCAAATCAGTAAGGAAGAAGTAAAACTTTCACTATCTACTAATATTTTTCATTAGAAAAAAATTTTTAATGTTTTATTCATTTTTGAGAGAGAGAGTGCAAGCTGGGGAGGGGCAGGGAGGGGGACAGAGGATCCCAAGCAAGCACTGTGCTGGCCACAGTGAGCCCAGTGTGGGGATTGAACTCTCAAACCACGAGATCATGACCTGAGCTGAAGTCAGATGTTTAACCGAGTGAGCCACCCAGGCGCCCCTCCTTTTGTGCTCTTTTATATATAGGATATAACTCACTGGGTTGGTTGAATAGGCCAACATCTGAAGTTTCCTTAGTTTTAAGTTTTGTCTGGACTAAAACTTCACTAGGTCTCCAGGGGTGCTCAGAAGTTAATATATAATCCCTCTTACCCATCAAGCACCTTTTGAATAGCTTTAGTAGAGTTAGAGCACAAGGCACATTTGCAGTGATTCTCCTGCCTTTCCCAACAGTGTTCAAAATATGTCTTACAACAGGTATCTAGTAGAGCATTTCAAATGATTTGTAACATTGTATTGCAGTATTAAGGTAATTACCATGGTTATCTAAACTATAATCATCTAAACTATAACAGCTCTATGATTTTTCCATTCCCAGGCTTTTTGTAATTTCAGTAGGATGTCACAGACAGTGTATAGTACCTTAACTTCAGAGTCAACTCAGTAATTGGCTCTACCAGATTTCAGTCAGTTATAAATTTAGTATAATTTATTAACCTCTATTTCTTTTTTAAAAACTTTTTGTTGTTTATTTATTTGAGAGAGAGAGAGAGAGAGAGAGGGAGAGAGAGAGGGAGAGCTGGGGAGGGGGAGTAGAGAGAGAGAGAGGGAGACAGAGAATCCGAAGCAGGCTCTGCCCAGAGCACAGCTCGACGGTGGGACTCGAACTCATGAACTGTGAGATTCTGAGCTGAGCCCAAGTTAGATGCTTAACCGACTGAGCCACCCAGGCGCCCCTCAAACTCTATTTCAGATTTATCATGGAATATGACACATTTCACAGCACCAACCAACTTCAACTATTCTTACTTTGGGTTGGCTTGCCAACTACACTAATTATTTTCACTTGGGAGGCAAATTAATATTTAGAGACTGAGTTTGTCTTTGCCAGCAATTTATTTAACACAGGTTCACTGTGGGAATTTCACAAGCCAGTAGCATACAGGATAATGTCTTTTAATAAGCCAATAAAGAAATAACATAGTCAAATACACGATAGATTAGCACACTGTTGTTCCAGGCACGTGAAGATGGAAGGTGTAAAGTCCAAATGTAGCTGAGGTGTACCTTTATAGGACTTGGTACTCAAGAGAGACTGCTTAGTCATCTGAAAGCTGATGTCTAGCTGCCAGTGAAAAAGTGAAAGTCTCCTGTTGCTAGAAATTATAGGAAGTTACTGTGCTGTTGCATACGGGCAAGATTTTGCCTGTACTGAGGCCGGAGCTAATTGCCCAAGGTCTTCAGAGAGCTATGTATGTATGTATGTACGTATGTATTTTTTTGAATTTTTAAAATTGAGGTATATTTGGCGTACCTGGGTGGCTCGGTTGGTTAAGCATCTGACTTCAGCTCAGGTCATGATCTCACAGTCTGTGAGTTTGGGCCCCGCATCAGGCTCTCTGCTGACAGCTCAGAGCCTGGAGCCTCCTTCAGATTCTGTGTCTCCCTCTCTCTCTGCCCCTCCCCTGCTCTCTGTCGCTCTCTCTCTCTCTCTCTTGAAAATAAACATTAAAAAAATTTTTTTAATTGAAGTATAGTTGACCCACAATATTACATCAGCTCCGGGTGTAGACCATAGGGATTCAGCAATTCTTTGCACTATATGTTATGCTGTGTTTACCATGAGTGTAGCTGTCACGATACAACACTATTAGAATACCTTTGATTGTATTTCCTGTGCTGTACCTTTCATTCCCGTGACTTACTCATTCCATAACCGGAAGCCTATAACCCCCACTTCCCTTCGCCCATTTTGTCCATTCTGCCACCCCCCTCTCATCTGGCAGCATTAGTTTATTTTTGGTATTTATTGCTCTATTTCTGCCCTTTTTTTGTTGTATATGTTTTGTGTTTTAGATTTCACATATAAGTGAAGCAGTGAAGTCATACAGTATTTGTCTTTCACAGACTGACTTATTGCACTTTGCATAATACCTTCTGGTCTCATCTGTGTTGTCAAGGATGGTAAGATTTCATTATATTTTGTGGCCAGGTAATATTCTGTTGTGTGTATATACCACATCTTCTTTATCTATTTATGTATTGATGGACACTTAGGTTGTATCTATATTTTGGTTTTTGTAAATAATACTGCAGTGAGCATAGGGTTGCAAGTATCTTTTCAAATTAGTATTTTCATTTTTGTTGGATAAATACCCCCACAGGTGGTATTGCTGGATCGTATGGTATTTCTATTTTTAATTTTTTTGAGGAACCTCCATACTGTTTCCCACAGTGGTTTACCGACTTACTTTTTCCTCATGTTCGAGGGTTCCCTTTTCTCCACATTCTCGCTGACACTCGTTATTTCTAGTCTCTTTGATACTAGCCATTTTGACAGGTGTGAGGTGATATCTCAGTGTGGTTTTGATTTGCATCTCCCTGATGATGAGTGACGTTGAGCATCTTTCCATGTGTCTCTTGACCATCTATATTTTTTTTTGGAAAAATGTCTATTTGGGTCTTTTACTCATTTCTTTCTTTTTTATTAATTAACTAATTTTTTAAAATAGTCTCTGCACCCAACACGAGGCTCGAACTCATGACCCCGAGATGAAAAGTCGCATGTTCTCCCAACTGACCCCACTAGGCACTCCAAGTCTTTTGCCCATTTCGTAATCAAATAATTTTTTTCGCGTTGAGTTGTAGGAGTTCTTTATATATTTTGGAAATTAGCCCCTTATCGGGTATATCATTTGCAAACAGTCTTCTGTGATTAAGTGGATTGTCTTTTTGTTTTGTTGATGTTTCCCTTTGCTGTGCAAAAAGCGTTTTGATGAAGTCCGAATTGTTTATTTTTTATTTTATTTCCCTTCATGGGTAGACAGATCCCAAAAATATTGCTAAGACCAATATCCAAAAGTTTACTACCTTTGTTTTCTTTTCTAAGATTTTATTTTTAAGTAATCTCTCCACCCAATGTGGGGCTTGAACTCACTACCCCAAAATCAAGAGTTGTATTCTCTACTTATTGAACCAGCCAGGCTCCCCACTTCCTATGTTTTTTAAAAAATAAATATTTAATGTTTATTTTTGAGAGAGACAGAGTGCGAATGGGGAAAGGACAGGGGGAGAGAGGGAGAGGGAGAGAGAGAATCCGAAGCAGGCTTCAGGTTCCGAGCTGTCAGCACAGAGCCTGACACGGGATTTGAACCAACAAACTGTGAGATCATGACCTGAGCTGAAGTCAGATGCTTAACCGACTGAGCCCCTATGTTTTTTTTTAATTTTTTAAAAAGTTTGTTTGTTTATTCATTCATTCATTCATTCATTCATTCATTCATTCATTTAGAGAATGCAAGTACAGGAGGGAGAGAGAGAATCCCAAGCAGGCCCTGTGCAGTCAGCACAGAGCCCGTCTCAGGGCTTGATCTCACAAACCATGAGATCATGACCTGAGCTAAAATCAAGAGTCAGACATTTAACTGACTGAGACACCCAGGTATCCCTCTTTTTTTAAAATTTATTTATTTTGAGAAAGACAGAGAGAGAGAGAGAGAGAGAGAATGCATATAAGTGGGGGAGGAGTCAAGAGAGAGGATCCCATGCAGGGATTCGATGCTGGGATCAAACTCACAAACTGCAAGATCATGACCTGAACTGAAGTCAGACACTTAACTGCCTGAGCCACCCAGGTGCCCCCTATGTTTTCTTTTAGGAGTTTTATGGTTTCAAATCTTATATTTAGGTTTTTCATGCATTTTGAGTTTGTTTGTATATGATGTTAGAAAGTGGTCCAGTTTCATTTTTGCATGTAGCTGCCTCGTTTTCCCAGCATCATTTGTTGAAGAGACTGTCTTTTCCCTATTGTATATTCTCACTTCCTTTGCATAGATTAATTGATGTTGTAAATGTGGGTTTATTTCTGAGCTGTCTCTTCTGTTGCATTGAGCTCTGTGTCTGCTTTTGTGCCCATACCATACTGTTCTGATTACTGTAGCTTTGTGGTATAGCTTGAAACCTGGGAGTGTGTTACTTCTAGCTTGGCGCTTCTTTCTCAAGAGTGCTCTGGCTGTCCAGGGTCTTCTGTGGTTCCATACAAATTTTAGAAAAATTTTTTTCTAATTCTGTTTAAAGTGGTATTTGTATTTTGGTAGGGATCGAATTGAATCTGTAGATTGCTTGGGGTAGTATAGACATTTTAACGATATTAATTCTTCCATCCATGAGGATAGTTTATCTTTCTCTCCATTCGTATTCAGTGTCTTTCATCAGTATCTTAATAGTTTTCAGATTACATATCTTTCACCTCCTTGGTTACATTCATTCTTAGGTATTTTATTCTTTTGGATACAATTGTAAATGAGATTTTCTTAATTTCTCTTTTTGCTGTTTCATTATAACCGTATAGAAATGGAACAAATTCCTTTTTTTAAATTAATTAAGCTCTGTGCCCAATGTGGTGCTTGAACTCATAACCCCGAGATCAAGAGTCACGTGCTCTGCCAGCTGAGCCAGCCAGGCACCCCTGGAACAGATTTCTTTTTTATTTTTTAAAATTTATTTTCTATTTTTTCAGGCTAGAGAGAGAACACATGAGCATGGGAGAGGGGTAGAGGGGGAGAGAGAATCTTAAGCAGGTGGAGCCCTATGTGAGCCCCGATCCCACAACCCTTGGATCGTGACCTGAGATGAAATCAGGAGTCGGACGCTCAACTGACTGAGCCACCCAGGTGTCCCTGAAACAGATTTCTTTATACTGATTTTGCATCCTGCAACTGTACTGATTTTTTAAAATTAGTTTTAATAGTTTTTTTGTGTGTGTGTAGTCTTTAGTATTTTCTGTATGTATGATCATGTCATTTGCAAATAGTGACAGTTTTACTTCTTCCTTACCAATTTGGATGCCTTTTATTTTTTTATTTTTTATTTTTTTTAGTCTG
Source organism: Paradoxurus hermaphroditus (assembly GCA_004024585.1). Taxonomy (NCBI): domain Eukaryota; kingdom Metazoa; phylum Chordata; class Mammalia; order Carnivora; family Viverridae; genus Paradoxurus; species Paradoxurus hermaphroditus. The sequence goes on from PITB01005199.1 coordinate 33,603, forward strand.
ATGGTGTGGTTAGACTTCTGGTAATATGTTGAAAACGAATGGTGAGAATTGGCATCCTTGTTTTGTCCCTGGTCTCAGAAGAAAAACTTTAAGCTTTTTACCATTGAGTATGATGTTACCTGTGAGTTTGTTACCTACGGCCTTTATTACGTTGATTTATGTTTCCTTTATAACCACTTTGTTAAGACTTTTTGTCATATAAGCAATAATGACAAGAAAAAAGAGAAAAGATGCAAATCACTAAAATTAAAAATAAAAGAGGGAAATCACCACAGATGTTACAGAAATAGAGTGAGGGAATACTATGAATAATTGTATGCCAACAAGTTAGGTAACAGATAAAAATGAACAAATTCATAAAAAGACACGAACTACTGATCCTGTCTAAAGGAGAATCAGAACATCTGAATAAACGTTTTAAAAGTAAAGAGATCAGGGCCGCCTGAGTGGCTCAGTCAGTTAAGTGTCCAACTTCAGCTCAGGTTCCTGGGTTCAAGCCCCGCGTCAGGCTCTATGCTGACAGCTCAGAGCCTGGAGCCTGCTTCGAATTCTGTGTCTCCCTCTCTCTCTAGCCCTCCCCCACCCATGCTCTGTCTCTGTCTGTCTCTCAAGAAATGAATAAATGTTTAAAAAATTAAAAGTGAAGAGATCATGGGTGCCTGGGTGGCTCAGTTGGTTAAGCGTCCAACTTCAGCTCAGGTCATGATCTCATGGTCCATGAGTTCGAGCCCCACGTCAGGCTCTATACTGACATCTCGGAGGCCTGGAGCCTGCTTCAGATTCTGTCTCTCTCTCTCTCTCTCTCTTTCTTTCTCTCTGCCTCTTCCCTGTTTGCACTCTGTCTCTCTCTCTCTCAGAAATAAATAAACATTAAAGAGATCAGATTGGTGGCTCAGTCAGTTAAGCGTCCAGCTGCTGGTTTCAGCTCAGGTCATGATCTCAGGGTTTGTGGGATTGAGCCGGTGTTGTGCTGGCAGTGCAGATCCTGCTTGGGATTCTCTCTCTCTCAAAATAAATAAATAAAACATTTTTAAAAAGTAAAGAGTTTATATTAGTAGTAAATTTCCCACAGAAAAACAAAAACAAAAAGTGTTATTATCATAAATGGATATTGAATTTTGGCAAATATTTTTTTTGCATCTGCTGAAATGATAGTATGATTTTTATCTTTCATTTTATGAACATGGATCACATTGATTTATATGTGTATAATGAGTTATCTTTACATCCCTGGAATAAATCCCATGTGATTGTGGTATAAGATCCTTTTAATTCAATTTCCTAATATTTTGTTGAAGAATTTTGCATCTATGTTCACAAGGGGTGTTTGCCTCTAATTGTGTTTTTGGTAATGTCTTTGTATGGTTTGTACTCTTCTGTAGAATGAATTTGGAGGTGTTCTTTCTCTTCAGTTTTTGGGAATGATTTGGGAAGGATGGATATTAACTCTTCTTTAAATGCTTTGTAAAATTTGCCTGTGAAGTTATCTGGTCCAGAACTTTGTGGGGAGTTTTTGATTACTGATTCAAATTACTGATTTTATTACTCATAATTCCATTTAGATTCTCTGTTTATTTCTCATTCCATCTTGGAAGGTTGTGCTTCTAGAAATATATCGCATATAATTTTTCATAATTATCTCTTACAATCTTTATATTGGCTGTGGTATTGGTTATAACTTTCATTTATGAATTTATTTGAGTCCTCTTTTTTTCTTGATTGAGTCTGGCTAAAGGTTTATCAGTTTTATTTATCCTTTCAAAGCACCAGCTCTTAGTTTCTTGAATCTTTTTAATTATCTTTTTATTTACTATTTCATTTATTTCTGCTCTGATTTTTATTATTTCCTTCCTTTTACTAACTTTTGGTTTTGTTTGCTCTTCTCTTTCTGGTTTCATTACATGTACGCTTAGATTGAGATTTTGTTTTTTTGTTTCTTGAGTTAGGCTAGTATGGCTATCAGCTTTCCTCTGAGAACTTTTGTTGTTGCTTTCCATAGATTTTTAGAATGTCGTGTTTCTTTTTTCATTTGTCTTCAGGTATTTTTTTTATTTTTTAATATTTTTTAGTTATTCAGTGACCCATTGTTTGTTTAGTATCCTGTTGTTTAGCCTCGGTGTGTTTGTGTTTTTTGTTTTCTTCTTGTAATTGATTTCTAGTTTCATGCCATTTTGGTCAGAAATCATGCTTGGTACGACTTCAGTCTCCTTAAATTCACTGAGACTTGTTTTGTGTCCTAACGTGTGATCTATCCTGGAGAATGTTCCGTGTATACTTGAAAAGAATGTGTATTTTGCTGTTTTGGGATGGTATGTTCTGAATATATATATATTAAGTTTCTCTAAGTGAATGTGTTGTGTAAGACCACTAATTCCTTATTGATTTTCTGTCTGGATGATCTATCCCTTCAAGCAGGTGAAATGTTAAAGCTCTCTACTATTATTGCATTGCTATGAATTTCTCCCGTTGTGTATGGTAATATGTGCTTTATATATTTAATGCTTTTATGTTGGACATGTAGATATTTACAAATGTTGTATCCTGCTGTATGTATGTATGTATCATGCTGAGCATGGAACCTGATGTAGGGCTTTATCCCATGACCGTCTTGTAAGCAGCATATAGATGGATCTTGTTTTTCTGTCCATTTAGTCACACTCTGTCTTTTGATTGGACAACTTAATTCATTTACATTGAAACTCATTCTTTAAAAATTTTTTTTAATATGTATTTATTTTTGGGAGAGCACAGGCAGAGGAGGGGCAGAAAGAGGGAGACAGAGGATCCTAAATGGGCTCTGTGCTGACAACCTGACAGCAGTGAGGCCGATGTGGGGCTGGAACTCATGAACCCTGAGATCATGACGTGAGCTGATGTCAGACACTCAACCAACTGAGCCATCCAGGTGCCCCTACATTGAAAGTAATTATTGGGGTGCCTGGGTGGCTCAGTCAGTTAAGCATCTGACTCTTAATTCTGGGTCTCTCTTTCCCTCTGCCTGTCTCCCCCAGTCTCTCTCTGTCTCTCTGTCTCTGTCTCTCTCTGTCTAAAATAAATAAATAATTTATAAAAAATAAAAAATAATAAGTAATTATTGATAGGTATGTACTTATTGCCATTTTCTTATATGGTTTTCTTCTTTTTTTGTGTGGTTTTGTTTTTGTAGTTCTCTGGTCCTTTGTTATTGCTTTTTCTCTTTGCTGGTAGTTTCTGGACTTCATTTAGTGTTAGGTTTTGTTTCCTTTTTATTTTTTGTGTCTCTCTTACAGGTTTTTGGTTTGTGGTTGCCATGAGCTTCCTATGTAACATGTCATGTGTACAGCAGTCTTTTAAGTTGATGGTTGTTTAACTGAACACATTCTAAAAGCATTGCATTTTAATTCAGGTAGACCCACTATCTTTACTGTATGTTTTCTTCTTTCAGTGAGATTTTTACTTTCCTACTTTTCTTACTTCCAGTTATGATTTTTTCTTTCTTTTCCACTTAAAGAAGTCCCTTTAACATTTTTTGTAAGAGTGGTTTATTGGTGGTGAACTCCTTTAATTTTTGTTCGTCTGGAAGACTGTTTTTCTTTCCTTCACTTGTGAGTGATGACCTTCCTGGGGAGAGTATTATTGGTTCCAGAATTTTTCCTTTCAGTACTCTGAATATATCCTGCCACTCTTTCCTGGCCTGTAAATTTTCTTTTGAAAAACAGCTGATAGCTTTATGCAGGCTCCGTAGTATATAACTATTTGCGTTCTCTTGCTGATTTTAACATTCTCTCTTTATCTTAAATTTTTGACCTTTTAATTACTTGTGTCTTGGGGTGGAGCCCTTTTGCTTCATCTTGTTTGGGGTTGTCTGTCCTACCTGTATCTGGATGTCTTTTTCCTTCCCTAGGTTAAAGAAGTGTTCACCTATTATTTCTTCAAATAAATTTTCTGCCTTTTTCTTTCTCTTTTCACCTTCAGGGACCCAGATAACGTGAAACTTATTACTACACTTGGTGTAATACACTGACGGTCCTCTAGCCTGTTCTCAGTTTTTAAAATTATTTTTTCTTTTTGCTGTTCAGTTTGACTGATTACCGCCACCCTGTGTTCCAGATCGCCGATCCATTTTTCTGCACCCTCTTGTCTGCTGTCGATTCCGCTGAGTGTATTTTTCATATCGGGGACATTGCGGTGGGGTGAGTGGTAGTAGCAAGGTAGATGGAGATGGTCAGATCTGATACCCACTGGCATGGGAGGGCTAGGCGGCAGGAGGGAAAGAAACATGGTATCCTCTAGGGCTTCCATTTCTTTAGCTGGCTCCTACAGACCCCTTCCCTTTCAGCAAACCCCCCAGATTAGTCAGATCTCCTGCATGTGTGACATATGAGCTTTTCACACCATAGCCTATGGCTGTACTTTGGGCTGAGTGATAGGTACAGTGTGCTGGCCTTTTAAGAGCAGAGTCTTGGTTTTCTGTAGCCCTCTGGCTCTCCCAGAGACAAACCCTGGTGATTTTCAAAACTCCTGGATCGAAGCCTCTTAAGCCTCCCTGTCTTTCAAAGGCGGACATTATGGGGCTTGTCTTCCTGTGCAAGTTCTCTGGGCAGGGGATGCGGGTGCCTCCCAAGGAGCTTGCATACCTCGGTCCTTACGGAGGACCTGTGCATCCGTGATCGGGATCCCTCCTTGTTTGCGGTTTCTGCACTAGGATATGTGTCCCAACTTGACCATATTCTCCACTCTTCCCACCCTTTTTGATGTGGCTTTTTCTTTATATCATTAGCTATGAAATGTTTTTTTTTCTGCTAGTCTTTAGTTTGTTCCCAGAGATGTAATTGTAGTCTTCGAGTGTGGTTGGGCTCAGGATCCTCCTACTCCACCATCTTGATCTCACCTCCTCCCCCTTTTTTTTGTGGCGAGGACATTTTAAGATCTATTTTCTTAATGAACTTTTAGGTATATAATAATATATTATTAACTGTAGTCACCATGCTGTATATTGAGTCCTCAGGATTTACTGATCTTATAATTAGAAATGTGTACCCTTTAATCACCCATTGACTTGGTCGATTAAATGGCTTGGCTTTTGGCAAATTGATTTTTTTAAGTGTTTATTTACTTTTGAGAGAGAGTGTGAGTGGGGGAGGGGCAGAGAGAGGGGAGGACAGAGTATCCAAAGCAGGCACTGCACTGACAGCAGCCAGCCCCATGCAGGGCTGGAACTCACGAACTGCAAGATCATAACCTGAGTGGAAGTCGGACGTCCAACCAACTGAGCCACCCAGAAGCCCCTGGCAAATTGGTTTTTCATTCATCAGGAACCAAATCCATGACTTCTAACACCAAGCAGAGCCAAATAGAACAATATTTCTATCATCATATACTTGCAGTCTGGTTGGAAAAGACATATTCATAGCATCATATCTCACAGGTTAAGGGATCCACCTCTCAAGACAGCCCCCCATCTTCAGACACAAGTCTAGGTTATCACCTGTGCTTCCAACCCACTGTTGTGTGCTGGTATCCATCTATCGATAACCAGTGTTGTACTTGTACCATCCCTCGTGGTTCCTATTATGATTGGAAGGTAACCTTCCATGACAGATATCAGGAAACCTTGAAAATGGGACATAGAGAGGACTTTGATCAGTCATTGCTAGGTTCCTCCCTGTCTACCATACCTAGCTCATACTGTAGTGTAGTTGTCGATGATAGATAATTCTTTTTCTGGAGGAGGTCCTCTTTCTAAATTCTTTTAGACAGTTAGGGGGTAGGTCAGAATTTCTTTCTGAGTCTTTCAGACCTTGATTGTTTTCAGTTTGTAATAATCTTTGTACCGAAGGGGTACATCTTAGGATGTCCTGCCCTTGGTCCCTGCAGTCCCTTTCTCTGAAACTTCCATGGGTGTTTCACACAATAAAAGTTGCACTGGTAGATTGTTCCATTTCCATGAATCATTTTCTTTGTCCTGACAGTGGATCAGTTTAGTTAGTCATTTTAGGGAGGTAGTGATGCATGTATTCTCAGTTAGGCCTATGGTTCAGGTAATAATGTATGAAATGAGAGGCATTTCTATGGAAATAAAAGAAAATCAATGGTTAATGATTGGAGCAAATTAAAAACCAGTTGCGGAGTTCTGAGGGTAGCCAGTTGAGAAGATTTCCAGATGATAGAGATGAAGCATTTTTAAATAGAGTGAAAGCAGGCAGTAGCATTCTGATAGATTTTCCTGGTTTGTACTTCCAGTGTCTCTGGTGATCTTTTGAGTGGCCCACAGAGCAACAGGCATGAAGATTGTCTGTATATGAGCAATCGTGGTGATTTTCTGAAGTTTATAGCAAGTTGTTAACACTCAATTTTCAGGACTTTAGGAAAAAGGACAATTTTAGTTCTCAAATGATTCCAAGACCAAAGGATGGGGGAAAAATTGGAAATGTTAGCTTGAAGAGTTGTAGCCAGACACTGATGGAAACTAGAAGAATGCAGGATCTAGTCTAGTTTACAAGTAGAAAACAAAACCTCAAGGACAATGAACAGAACTAGATTCTAAAAAAAGCAAGAGACAGTTGTTTCTAATTCCCCCAAAGAACTGGATTGCAGACGGACTCTCTAAGGCATTGACCTACTTCCTTAACTAAAGTTGCTCCCATCTGGGAGATATTTAACTAAAATGGGAATTAAGAGATTTATGCCTTCGTGATATCTGTATAAAGCATGTTAACAAAAACCTTCCTTCCGAGTATGCAATTCAGCTTCGGCTTTTGCTAGCCCCTGAATATTGACCTTGAGATGATCGCTTATAGGCTGACCTAAGAGAAATTTAATTCCTCTGTGATGGGGTGGGTGGGGGGTTGTGCATGCCAACTAATCCAATTCCTCTCGAAATTTGGTAGAATCTTCTCCTAGTGTAGGTTAAAGGGCTTTATAACCTGAAAGATCTGCCTTCCAGGGGACATGACATTTTTTTCGTTGGGGGTCTAGGACGCATCTGCAAAGGATATTGCGTAGGAATGCCCAAAGCTGGCCGAGTCTTGATTACAGAGCCCTAGAAATAGGAGCTAAATGAGCCTTACCGCCAGTCTCCAGTGTTTTTGTTGAATTCATTTCCTGGCTTTTAGCATTTACATGAGCAACCTGTACACTTCGGGTCTTGATATGAGGCTGGTGGCTGTCTAAATTTTGCAGGGGAAGGGAAGTTAAAATAGGAAGATGGGGCTGGATTTTAAGAACGGAAATTTACATTGGTTGTAGACATTAATTTTTGTTATAGGTCTAATTTCTGTTCTTTCATCTTGTCAAGGGAGTCCCGAAGGCCAACTGCTCTAATTAGTAAGACAATTGAGAGTTCTCTATAATTTTTCTTTTAAATTTTTTAAATTATTTTTTAATGTTTATTTACTTTTGAAAGAGAGAGAGAGACAGAGCACGAGCAGAGGAGGGGCAGAGAGAGAGGGAGACACAGAATCTGAGGCGGGCTCCAGACTCCAGGCTCTGAGGAAGACACAGAATCTAAAGCAGGTTCCAGTCTCTGAGCGGTCAGCACAGAACCCGACATGAGGCTCGAACTCCTACACCAAGAGATCATGACCCAAGCCAATGAGCCACCCAGGAGCCCCTTTTTTTCTTTCAAATATAACCAATTTAAAGGATGCATTGTCTGGCCATTGACAAGTAGGATCTATGAATCTTAATAGTGACTTACACCGAAAGTATTTTTATGGCTTAATGAGGGATACAAGAGGCATACCCAAAGACAGTGTAAAAAAAAAATGTGGCCCAAACAAGGTGCAGAAAGTTCACTTCCCAACATTAGGCCAAGAAATCAAAGGCCTTCATTGTACAGGTGGTAAGGATCTTGTAGTGAAAACAGCATCTCCAGTCTCCCACGGAAATGTGAGATGCTTACAGTCACAGAGCTGCTAATCTGTGAAAGTGGGCAGGTGCTAATGGAACAGGACTTTTCCAGCACTAAGAAGCAAGGAAGGTTGAAATAACAGAGGTTCCTTATGGCCTGGGACCTCTTATGACAAACTCCCCTGAAATCTGGCACAGTTGGCAAGAACTATAAGGCACCCTGTTTTTTTAATTAAATTAATTTGAATTAAAATTTATTATTTATTTTATTTTATTTTTGGTTTATCTCATTTTTTCCCTTTGTTAATTTGTTTTATTTCTTAAATTACACATATGAGTAAAATCCTGTGGTATTTGTCTTTCACCGAGGGGCTTATTTCGCTTAGCATTATACTTTCTAGTTCCATCCATGTTGTTGCAAATGGCAAGCTTTCATTCTTCTTTATGGCTGTATAATATTCCATTGTGAATATATACCACATTTCTAGGGCTGCTTCCATAATTTGGCTCTTGTAAATAATGCTGCAGTAAACATAAGGATGCATGTATCCTGTCAAATTAGTGTTTTTATATTCTTGAGGTAAATACTCAATAGTACAATCACTGGATCATAGGGTATTTCTATTTTTAATTTTTTAATGTTTATTTATTTTTGAGAGAGAGACAAAGTGTGAATGGGGTAGGGGCAGAGACAGAGGGAGACACAGAATCCTAAGCAGGCTCCAGCCTCTGAGCTGTCAGCCCGACATGGGGCTCGAACTCGCAAACCGCAAGATCATGACCTGAGCTGAAGTCAGACACTTACCCGACTGAGCCACCCAGGTGCCCCTATTTTCAGTTTTTTGAGGAACCTCCATACTGTTTTCCATAACGGCTGCATAAGGTACCATATTTTTAATCAGCTATTCCAAAACACAGGGAATCACATATTTGACTCCCTTTTGAGCAGAAAAGGGTGACTTACCAAGCAGAAATTCACCTACTTTTTTTTTTTTTAAGATTTCCCTAAATTCAGATCCACAGCCGTTTCAGCTGTCTGCCAGATGCATACTGGTACATGCATTTTCCAGTTGGTAGACACCAGAGAGAATATTCTCACTGTTCATAAAGCCAAGCTCTCAGGAGATAGAAAAAGATGAAAGGAAAACCTCCTCTGTTTTTTTTCTCATACACACATAATAGTTTTTAGCTAAGCCTTGGGTCTCTCAGAGCCAAGCTAATACCTCACAGCGATGTGCTGCAGCCTTGGGGATTGTGTGTTTTACAGTATACCTCATTGCATGGACATTTCCTTGAGGTTGGTAGGTGACCTAGCATCAATCTAACCCATTCCATGGTTAATTTATCCCAATATAGGAGTCTTCCATAGTATCAGGATGGCAGAATGTTCTAAGGCACCAGACTCAAGCTCCCCTTCCCAATATCAGAGTCTTTGGGTTAGGAAGGAAGCACTCTAACGTCTTTTAAGTGCTTTACCCATGCCCACTAATTTTGCAGCTTTGACTTTCAAGATGTCCGTTAGCAACAGCCTTTACCTCATGTGCACATTAACCCACAGCAGAGTTGGTCTAAAGGAAATGTGCACTCACCGGTCCATGAGCCTGTCTCAAATGGCAGGCTTATTAGTGTCTATGCCTGCATTCTTACCTATGGTTTTTCCTCCTTATGACAAATGACACAACAAAGGCAAAGAAAAACAAAGACCATCATCTGGGAAGAAATGGATCAGTATTCTACTTACCGAGTCCCTAAGCCACAAATATGTTTTCCTGCTAACCTAAATATATATAGAAGACTCTCATCACTCTTGTTTCACTGGACTCCATAGACATAGAGTCCCGGAGGCTGACTAACATGGTAAGAAATCTTACCTTCTGCTGGCTGTATGTCAGGTGCCCAAAGTCTAAGCTGTGGCATTTTGGGAGCAAGTATCTCTTCAAGGGTCTTCTAGTTGGTCTGGCAATTAAACTGACATGAGACATATTAACAGGACAAAATCAAATTTAATTACAAACATACAGGGAATCCATGCAGACATGAGATTCCAGATAGTCGGGCAAAATGAGGTAAATGTGTCATCCAGAACCAAGGAGAAGGAGATGGGTCCTGGGACTTGAAAGAGAAGGAAAGCAATTCACATGAAGATGAAAAAGAGTAAATGTTTGGTGAACAAATGTTTGTTGGACCATCTAGAAATAATGGGTCACAGAGAGGACTTTGATCAAACAGGTCGTGCTAGGTTCCTCCCTATCATATAACGTAGTTGTCTATGTTGGTCATTCTCTCTTTCTGAAGGAGTCCTCTATCTGCATTTTTTTAGGCAGTTAGAGGAAGGTCACATTTTCTTCCTGAGTCTTTTGGGTCTTGATTATTTTCAGCACAAAATAACCTTCCTGCTGAAGAGGCGTATCTTGGGGTGGCTTACTCTTGGCCACTACCATGTGGAAAATTAAAAAAAAAAACACATACTTAAACAAACAATGGGTCAAGTTAGAAAATACAAAAGGAAATTAGAAAATAATTTCATCTGCAAGTAGAGATAGTTTTACTTCTTCCTTTCCCACCCAGATGCTTTTTACTTCTTTTCTTACCCCATTCACTTCTTTGATGTCAATCTCCATTACAGTGTTGAAAAGAAGTGGCAAGAGTAAGCATCCTTGTCTTACTTTTGATCTTATTGGGTAAGCATTCAGTCTTTCACCAGTAAGTTTGATGTTCATTGTGAGATTTTGGTAAATGCCCTTTATCATGTTGAAGAAATTTTTTTTTAATTTTTTTAATGTTTATTTATTTTTGAGAGCCATAGAGACAGAGCGTGCGCAGGGGCAGAGCAAGAGGGAGATACAGAATCTGAAGCAGGCTCCAGCCTCTGGTGAGCCATCAGCACAGAGCCTGACGTGGGACTCGAACTCACAGAGGCGAGATCATGACCTGAGCTGAAGTCGACCACTTAACCAACTGAGCCACCCAGGCGCCCCAAGAAATTTTTTTTAAGTAATCTCTACACCCAAGCCAACAATGGGGCTCAAACTCACAACCCTGAGATCAAGAGTCGCATGCTCTTCCAGCTGAGCCAGTCAGGCACCCCAAGGAAATTCTTTATTTTATTCCTAGTTTGTTGTATGTTTTTACTATGAAGAGATGCTGAATTCTGTCAAATGCTTTTTAGGCATCTATTTAAGAGAATTATGTGGTTCTTATCCCCTTTTCTATCGATTTGCTGTATTACTTTAAATTTTCAGGGCCTAAACTAACCTCGCATTACATAATACATTTGTAACCTTGCGTTATTAACCTTACATTACTTCTGGGATAAATTCCTACTTGTTCATGGTGGACGGCCCTTTTTATATATCAGTGGATTCAACATGTTAGCATTTTGATGAGGATTTTTGTATCTATATTAATAAGAGATACTGGTTTGTAGTGTTCTTTACTTTAGATATCTTGATCTGGGTTTGGTATTAAGATAATACTGTCCTCATAGAATGAGTTGGGATGTGTTCCCTCCTTTCTATTTTATGCTAGAATTTATGAAGATTTGGTATTGATCAACCTGGTTCTGGGCCTTTCATTATTGAAATTTTCTTTGTTATTAATTCATTTAACTCATTGTCTTCTTTTTCCTTTCTTTCTTTAAAAAAAATTTTTTTAAGTAATCTCTGCACCCAACATGGAGGTTGAGGCTTGAACTCATAACCCTGAGATCAAGAGTCAAATGCTTTCTGGACTGAGCCAGCTGGCCCCCCATCACTCTTTACTTCATGTGTGTGTGTGTGTGTGTGTGTGTGAGTGTGTGTGTGTATGTGTGTTAGAGAGAGAGCAAGAGCACACAAGTAGGGGAGAGGGAGAGAGGGAGAATCTCAAGCAGGCTCCACCCTTAATGTGGAGCCTGACACAGGGCTCCATCCCACAACCCTGGGATCACGACCTGAGTCTAAATCAAGAGTTGGATGCTAAGCCACCCAGGTGCCCCACTCTCTTTACTCCTTATAGGTCTTTCAGGTACTCTATTTCTTCTTGAGTCAGTTTCACTAGTTTGTGTCATTCTAGGAATCTATTCATTTCATCTCTATTCATTTCATATCTAATTTGTTGGCATACAGTTCTTCATATTATTCCCTTATAATTCTTTCTTATTTTTATGAAATTATTAATAACCTTCCATTGTTCCCTTCTGATTTTAGTAACTCCTATTCCCTCTCTCTCTCTCTCTCTCTCTCTCTCTCTCTCTCTTTGCTCAGTCTAGCTAAATGTGAATTTCGTTGATATTTTCGAAGAACCAACTTTGGGTTTTATTGGTTTCTCTGTTTTTTAATTTTTTATTTCATTAATTTCTGCTCTAACCCTTATTTCCTTCTCTGCCTTCTTTGGGTTGAGTTTGCTTTTTTTATTCTAGTTTCTTAAGAAGGTTGTTAATATGGGGTGGCTGGTGTGAGTTTGAGCCCCACATTGGGCTCTGCCCTGACAGCACACAGCCTGCTTGGAATTCTCGCTCTCCCTCTCTCTCTGCCCCTCCCCCACTTTCTCTCTCTGTCTTTCTCTCAAAATAAATAAACTAAAAAAATTTTTTCAAAAAATAGATTGTTGATTTGCTATCTTTCTTTTTATTTTATTTTTTATGTTTATTTATTTTTGAGAGAGAGACAGACCTCGAGTAGGGGAGGAGCAGAGGGAGAGGGAGACACAGAATCTGAAGCAGGCTCCAGGCTCTGAGCTATCAGTACAGAGCCCGGCATGGGACTTGAACTCACGGACTTCGAGATCATGACCTGAGCCAAAGTCAGATGCTTAACCAACTGAGCCACTCAGGTGCCCCTACTATCTTTCTTTTTAATGTGGGCATTTACAGCTATAAATTTCCCTCTAAATACTGTTTTAGCTACATTTAATGTTTTGGTAAATTTTGTTGTCATTTTCATTCATCTCAAATTTCTCTAATCAAATTTCATCTCAAAATTCATCTCATTTCCATTGTGATTTTTTTCTTTAATCCATTGGTTATTTGTAGTATATTTTAATTTTCACATATTTTTGCTTTGCCCAAATTTCTTCTGTTTTTAATTTCCATTTCCATGCCATTGTGATCTAAAACATACTTTGTGTGATTTTAATTCTATAAAATATATTGAGTCCACACCAAGTCACCTAATAATTAAGTGTCAAAAATTAGGGTCACTTGGGTGGCTCTGTCAGTTAAGCGTCCAACTCTTGATTTTAGCTTGGGTCATAATCTCAAGGTTTTTTGGGTTCAAGCCCTGTGTCGGACTCTGCGCGTTGACCACGCAGAGCCTGCTTGAGATTCTCCCCCTCCTTCTCTGTCTCTGCCCTTCCCCCACTTGAGCTCTCTCTCAAAATAAATAAATAAACTTTACAAAAAGTCAAAAATTAAAGATGATGAGAGAATCTTAAAAGCAGCAAAAGAAAAATTAGTTGCATACAAGAGAATACCCATAAGACCATAAGCTGATTTTTTAGCAGAAACTTTGCAGGCCAGAAGGAAGCAGCATGATACAGTCCAAGAGCTGAAAGGAGGGGTGTATAGCTCAGGGGAAGAGCATTTGACTGAAAAGTGCTGAAAGGAAAAGCCTACAACTGAGAATACACTACCCAGCAAGGTCATCTTTCAGAATTGAAGGAGTCCCAGACAAACCAAAGTTAAAAGAATTCATCACCACTCAACCAGTCTTAACAAGAAATGTTAAGAGGACTCATAGAAAAGAAAAGACTATAACTAGAAGTAAGAAAATTATGAAAGGAAAAGATTGCAGTGATGAAAACAAACATGTAGTAAGGTAGTAAGGGCAATTGATCAGTCACTTACAAAGCTAGTATGAAGGTTAAAGCACAAAAGTAGGAAAATCAATTCTATCTACAAAAATAAATCAAGAAATAGGAGTCATGGCTTCGGAAGTTCTTCCCCATGATCTCCTTATTTACTGCAGATAAAATTTACCAAAAAAATTAGTTAAGGGATACATGAAATAAAACGATGGAAAGTATGGCATCATTTACATAAAACATGGAGGGGTGTAAAAATGCAGGGCTTTTGGAATGTGTTGAGACTTAAGTAACAATCAACCTAATACAGACTGCTGTATACATGGGACATTAAAAATGAACCTCATGTAACCAGAAACCAAGAACCTATAAAAGATACACAAAATAATAAAGGAATCCAAGCATAACGCTAAAGAAAGTCACCCCACCACAAGGGAACAGAGCAAGAAAGGAACATGGAAGTACTACAAGATAACCGGAAAACAATTAACAAAGTCACTATAATCAATAATTACTTTAAATGTGGGGCTCCTGGGTGGCCCAGTCAGTTAAGTGTCGGAGTTTGGTATAGGTCATGATCTTGTGGTTGTTGAGTTTGAGGCCCGCATCGGGCTCTGTGCAGTCTCCTTGCTATCAGCATGGAGCTTTGGATCCTCTGTCTCCCTCTTTCTCTGCGCCTCTGTTGCTCACTCGATGTGTCTCTCTCTCTCAAAGATATATAAACATTTTCAAAAATAATAATTACTGTAAACGTAAACAGACTACATGTTCCAATCAAAAGACACAGGGTGACTGAACAGATAGAAGAAACAAGCCCCCTCTATATGCTGCTTACGAGTAACTCACTTTAGACCAAAGACACCTACAGAAGGAAAGTAAAGGGGTGGAAAAAGATACTTCATGAAAATGGAAACAAACAAAAAAGCTGGAGTACCGTAAACATCTATGCACCCAACATAGGAGTATCTAAATATATAAAGCAAATATTAACAGCATAAAGGGATAATTGACAATAATAGTGGGTAACTTTAATGCCCCACTTACATCAATGGATAGAGCAGCCAGACAGAAAAATCAGTAAGTAAACAGTGGCTTCAAATGACACATAAGACCAGGTAGACTTAATAGATACATACAGAACAGTCCATCCCAAAGCAGCAGAATACACATTCTTTTCAAGTACACTTGGAACATTTTCCAGTAGAGCTCATATTCTAGGCCACAAAACAAGTTTCATTAAATTTAAGAAGATAGAAGTGATATCAAACACAATTTTTAAAAAAAACAGAAACAGACTCATAAATACTGAGAACAAACCGTGGTTGCCAGAGAGGAGGTGGTAGGGGGATGGGTTCAATGGGTAAAGGGGATCAAGAGGTACAAAATTCTGGGGCTCATTCGGTTAAGCATCCGACTCTTGATCTCATGGTTTGTGAGTTGGAGCCCCACATCAGGCTCTGTGCTGACAACACTCTCTCTGCCCTCCCCCGCTCATGCTCTCTCTCAAAATAAATTAACTTAAAAAAAAAAAAAGAGGTACAAACTTGCAGTCATAAAAGAAATGACACAGGGATGACAAGTACAGAGCATGGGGAACACAGTTAATCACACTTAATGACTTTGTACGGTGACAGATGGTAATGACACTTACCGTGGGGAACATTTCGTAATGTTTAGAAATGTCACATCACCATGTTGTACAGCTAAAGCTAATATAATATTACGTGTCAGCTGTACTTCAGTTGTAAAAAGAAAAGGTTCAGCAAGGTGCTTCAGGCTGCACATTAGGAAGTAGTGGAGCTAGTTTTGTGCACAGACTCCATATGCCTCACACTCCCGTGGCTTGCCTCTCCAAGATCTATTTGCGGAGATCCCTCGGGCCAGAAATAGATCTACCTTGTAAAGCTCCTACTGGGTGCTTCCATCCTGGTGGTTAGTTGGCCCTCCGCAAGGTAGGGAGGAAACTAAACTTCTGAATTCTCCATGACTTCATTTCTCTTATTGGCTGCCAGGCTGGGTGCTCCCTGGGTCGGGATTCCTTTCCGTCCCACACCGCATCCCCTAGTTGGTCCTCTACTCATATCCCAGTAGCCAAGGACCTGGGCATCCTTCTATTTCTCCATCCGTAGAGGCTGTGAAGCCAAGGTGCACACTGAACACACGGTGACTACCTCTTCAGTGTTCCTCCTCCACCTCTGCCTCCACTCAGTGCCCTCCTCCTCCAAGCCAACACCCTACCCTGCAGGCTGGGGCCGTCATTCCCTGAATAGGGGGGGAATTGGAAGTCAGTGGGTCGGCCTGGGTGGTGACCGCTGGGGACTTTCGGGCCCTGAAGAATCAGATGGGGCAGGATAGGGTCTGACGGTGGCCAGTCACTGCAGGAGTCAGGAGCCTAGGTTGAGACTCTTGTGCTCCCCTTCCAAGGGCTGCTACCTGCCCAGCACAGCAGCTACTGGGTTCCTGGTACCCTGTCCCTTGAGCTGCCAGAGTCTCAGGAGCTATGGTTGCAGAGTGATGCTCATCTGAGCAAATAGGTTTCACAGGATTGAGAGTAGAGGAAAAAGCAAAGGGAGGAAATGGAGAGAGGCGGGTATATGGAGCACTTCCTGGGAGGCCCTGTGTAGTGGTCAAAGCTTGTGGGATACCGGGTAGCTGCTGACTGCCCCACTTAAGTGCACACGTGTTTGCATTATGCCCGGAGGAAGTGATCTGGATGCTTTCCTGGTGGTCCCTGGGGCAGAGGAGCCAGTTTCAAAGAGGGCCTTCTCCATGCCAGCCATCCCATTCATGGGAGGCTTCTCATTTTACAGAATTAATATTCAACGGGCATCACAAGGCATCTTAGAGATAGTGAAATTGAAGCCCAGACAGGAAAATACACTTGGCCAAGGTCAAACTGTGAGTTAAGGACACATCTAGATACATGCATTCACTCATTCATCCATTTATTTATTCATCAGACATTGTTTGCATATCTTTTGTGTGCCAGGTACTGTGCTAGACACTGGGGGTACAGCAGTGGTGAGATCAGCCAGGCCCTACCCTCCTGGATTGCCTAGCCCCCAGTACAGACAAGTAAATGAACTGATTACCATTTAGATTTCTGGGATTGGGGGTCAAGGATGAAACAACTCCCTATAGACCAGTTCTGGTTTACTTCTAGCCTCTTTTCCTCCTGCTCCCCACTCAGTCCTTGGGTTCTGGTCACGTGGGCCTTCAAACCCACCAGGCTCAGGGCGCCTGGGTGGCTCAGTCGGTTGAATGTCCAAATATTGATTTCGACTCAGGTCACGATCGCAGGGTCTCAGGATTGAGCCTTATGTCGAGCTCCATGCTTAGTGTGGAGCCTCCTTAATATTCTCTTTCCCTCTTCCTCTCCTTCTCCCTCCATCCTCCTCTGCCCCTCTTCCTCGCTCGTACTCTCTCACTGTCTCTCTCAAATAAATAAGTAAGTAAATATGTAAACACACACCAAGCTCATTGCCACCTTGGTCCTTTTCACTGGCTGTGTTCTCTTTTCCTGGAATGCTCTTCCCTCAGGTCTCTGTATGGCTGCCTTCTTCACAGCCTTCATGACTCTGCTTAGATGCCACCTCCTATAAAGTCCTCTCTTAACCCCTGAGCTAAAAGCCATCACCCCCACAGTCTTTGGTTCTTTGCTCTCTTGTTGAATCTCTGTCTCCTTCCTAGCAGACAGTGCTGAGTACTTAAACAGTGCTTGGCATGTAGCAAGTACTCAGTTAATATCTTCCAGTAGTATTAGGAAAGGCTTAAGGATTCCTCTTCTTCCCATAAGGCCTCTGAGCACTTTGGGTCTGAAAGTGGTCCTTATGGAGGACAAACACTCTCATTTTACAAGTGGTAAACTGAGTTTTAGAAAGAGGCAGTAACTGCCTGAATTCATAAAGTTCTAGCAATCTCTTGCCTCATCCTCGTGCTCTCCCAGTCTTGGGGCATCAGAGCCAGTTCTTCAGACATTTCTTTTCATTGCAGAGAGAAGTGCACTGAGAACCAAAGAGGCCGTTATGCCCCAAGGACACTCAGTCTGAAAGCAACTGATTCTCTCCATTTTTGTTTAAGTGGGAAGATCTTTGCCTTAATTTCTGAAATCCTGTGGGTTTTTTGAGCACTTTGGGTGCTTTCTGACTGCATCAGGTGGAGCACGTATACATCAACTCCCCATAGTCATTGGTTGGGGGCCGTTCCTGGGAGCATTGGTTCCCCAGTGTTGCCAGCCTTCCCGGCACAGGCAGAGGGGCTTCAGACCGCAGAGAAAACATGAGGCACTTGGATGTTGGGCCAAGTGCATATGGCTGAGGAGATGTGGTCAGACACGCGAGTCAGCTGCTCTAAATGACCTGCCAAGGTGACACGGCAGCAGGGCCATGATTTGAGCTCAAGGTCATCTGATGACAAATTCCATGTTCTTGGCCGCTGATTGGTTTGGTGAATGGAGAGGTTGGAAAATCATAGCAGAGGTTAGCTAGAGGGTTGGCCAGGATTACTTACCTAGACTGTTTCTCATTTACATACCCACACATTGTTAGAGACACCTGCTCTGTGCCCATCATCTGGCTGGGCTTTCAGGTCACAGAGATGAGGCAGGCATGTTTCGTGCCCTCAAGGTAAATATGTCTGCTGGGCGATGGTCGTCTAAGGGGATGAACCTACGCTTTGCTCCCCCATCCCGTCTGTGTTGACTAGGGAGTCCTTCCTGGAGGAAGTGTTGCCCAAGCACTGGAGAGGACTTTTGAGGCTATCAAGCTTATTCCTTTCACTTTACGGGTGAGGGAACCCAGGACTACGGCAGAGAAATGGCCTGTAAAAGAGGGCATGTGGAAGGCATTCTGGGGGCCAGCCTCCTGAGTGGCCATGCCCTCCCTTGGGCTCTAGTCCCAGATGCAGCTGCTTGTTGCCTCTGCCCTCTACCCTACCTGGAGCTCTGTCCTTCAGAGGGAGACACACAGCTCTGCTCTAAGCCTCAGCACTGGGCCATTTTACCTTAAGAAACGTAAGCAGCCTCTCCTGAAGGCATTTGGTGTACTGATGTGGGGGACGGTGCACGTGCACCAGGGGCCGGGGGTTGTGAGAGGGCACCTTAAAGTTTGGTGAGTTGCCTCTTCTCCTTGTCTGGATTTACCTCGTCCTCAGTTGAGTCCTGGAGGGGAGATGAGCCACAAGGAAAACAAAAAAGGTAAAAAAAAAAAAAAAAAAAAAAAAAAAAAAAGAATTTATCTTCTATTTCCAAACTCTGCAGCGTGAATTTCTCCAAGAAACTTAACGCTTTCTGCCCCCCACACAGCATTTGCACATATAATAGGCCTGTCTTCTGGGGTTATGGCCCTGACGGTGACCTGTGACACAACCCATCGTGGATGTTTGGCCAGCGGTACATTGGAATTCCCCTGAAGTGAGTCGTTGCCATGACCTATTCTGGACCCCGTCCTTTACACAGCACTGCAGGGGCCTTCGCAACCGGCCGTTCCCTTCATTGGTCAGATGGGGAATGCAGGCCCAGGGCAGTGGAGCAGGGCCCTCTCAAGAGAGCCCTGAGAACTCAACCCAGAGAAGGCCGGCCCCTGGGTGGCCTTGTGCTCCTTTACATGTCTAAGATCATTCACTTATGGGCAACACATACCAGCCCAGGCTCATACTGTAAGCACTTCCCACACCATCCTGCCCAGAACTCTTTTACTTAACGGGTTGAAGACTCGAGGCTCCTTCCCAAGCCCCTCTCAGAAACATAAGCAACCTCCCCTGAGGGCCTGCAGGCCTTAGAGTTCGTTTTTTTTGCAGGCCTTGACAGAGCGTTGCAATTTAGACTCTTCTTACAAAAGGCTAAAGTGTGTTTCCACTACAACTCTCATTCCTCCCAGTCTTCTTACAGGTGTGTGCCTGCCAATGGGCAGTACAGCACTTGAGCAACAACCAGCTATGCACTTAACAGTGGATTAATATTCTTAGAAAAGCAGGCCCATAGCTTGGAAACTGTTTTACCAATATTTAAGAATCAAGAAAAACAAAAGACTCCTCTGAGAGCATGTTCCATCTGGTCACACAAGAGATGCAAGAGATTTCAGATCAGACATAGACAGCATAATTGGTATACCTCTTCCCCTCCAAAGCACAGCCCCTAGACAGAATTAAGGCCCTTATGAGAACGGCAGAGTTGGATCATAATTTTCTATTTCAAGGCCAAAATCTTGGCCTAGGAAAAATAATAGAGATAAGGCAGAGAAAAAGGAGTCTCTGGTACCCTTTGAATAAGGGAGACCAAAAAATATGAAAGAAAGGATGTTTGAAATCTGAGTGGAAAAGAAACTTGTGGAGACCTAGGGGAGAAAGAAACCCATGGCAGTGGCTGACCCATGACCTATCCTTGAGGTGTGGGAACATAGGTGGTAAGTGGGGGCTGACAGGTGGGTACCACTCCCCAGGAGGAAGTCAGTGGGACTGAGCAGGTAGCTCTAGCCTGCTGGGCTTTATGAAACAAAACCCATAATGGGAAACAGATTCATATGTAAATCTGTTGATTCATATGTAAATTCAGATTATATGTAAATTAGCTCCTAACATCTTCCATGGTTCTCATCACAAAGCCAAGCAATAGGGTACTCAACTGGTCATCCTAAGTAGGTTTCATTTGGATTAAAATATTTATGAAGAATGAAGGAAAGTCAGGACCAAGAGGAAGTTGTTGGTTTTTTTTAATGTTTGTTTATTTTTGAAAGAGACAAAAAATGTGAGCAGGGGAGGGGCAGAGAGAGAGGGGACAGAGCAGAGAGCCCAATGTGTGGCTTGAACTCACAAACCAAGAGATCATGACCTGAGTCGAAGTCAGACGCTCAATGACTGAACCGTTTAGGCACCACTCAGAGGAGGTTTTACCATGTGATTTTTCCTGGCCTAGGTCCTTAACCCTAACACCTTAAGAAAGACAAAAAAGATGGTTCTATTTCTTCACCTAATCAGAAGAAATTCCCAAGGATATCTCATAAACTCCATGGACCCACATCAAAATCCAACTCCAGTAGGGAGTCAGACAGAAATATTATAAGAGGCTAAATCGGTTCTTCTGGTATTCATTTAATAATATAAAACTCAAGGGTGCCTGCGTGGCTCAGTCGGTTGAGCTTCAGACTTCAGCTCAGGTCACAATCTTGCAGTTCATGGGTTCGAGCCCCGTGTCAGGCTCTGTGCCGACAGCTTAGAACCTGGAGCCTGCTTCGAGTTCTCTCTCCCTCTCCCTCTCCCTCTCCCTCTCCCTCTCCCTCTCCCCTCCTCCTCCTCCATCTCCCCTCGCCCCCAAAACATTAAAAAAAATTTAATATAAAAACTTAGACATTGGACTCTCACCATGGCCAAATTGTTAGGTAAATAGATTCTATAGTCTCAAAACTTTGCTCAAGTCTCCACTCAAGTGAGTGTTCGGTGTTTATTCATTCTGAACTGGAAGCAAGGAGGCTAGCTACCAGCTGTGAATCCTAGTCAACGGGTGGGATGTGAAGGGACGAGGTCATCTTCATAGTCATTGAGTTGTCATCCAAGAGTAGCAAGCACAGCCAAGGCCGTAAGTCATGGTGATTCACCTCACCGTGCTCTTCTTCACCCTGTAAAATATGGGAAAGACTCACTCCACAGACAAAATAAAAATGATGTTTTGAATGACTCTGTTAATACCCTCCCAATATTTTCAAGCACCATACACAAACTGGCTTATTCTCCCTCATAACTGGGAGCCTTGTAATATTGTACATGGATACCGCGGTTCGATAGAATCACACTAGAAGAGAACTTCAGTTCATCAGTACCATATACTTATTGCAGAAAAGGGCAAATAGCCATGCAAATCATTTTTACTTTGCCGAGTCTTTTTCTTTTTTAAGCCGCTGTTTTCAGTGCGTTGTGTTGTATGCTTCTGTTTAGAGGCAGTCCCGGGGGTCAGCCCACATTCAGTCTCCTAGCCTTTATCTTTTTCCGCTCCAGTCATGGCAGTGAAGTTTGATCTCACCACACACTGTACTCATTTCTGACCCTCCATCTTCGCTTGCGCTGTTCCCAACCCAACCCCTTCCTCATCTGGCTCCATCATTCTGGGTCCTGCCTGGTTTCTTCTCACATTTTCTGCCTCCTTTCACTCACCTTCTTCCTCTTCCTTCCCTTCCTCAACCTTACCTGCCCAGTCATCTTCCCCTCGCCCCAGCCTTATGGGCTCAAAGCGTGGATCACTTGTTAAAAGACAGCAGCTGTGACTTCTGGCTCGCCACTGAGACCGGTTTCCTGGGTGTTGTTCTGATGTTCCCTGCCTGCCCTGTGAGCACTTGAATTTTCAGATCGGGGGTTCTACTTTTCTTGTTTCCTCCCCAAAGCTAGTGTGGTAGGAAACGAGCAGTGATTAGAGCGGCAGCTCGAATTTTTGGCAGGCCTACTGTGGGCCAGGTACTGTGCTGAGCAATATGCATGAGTTAGGAGTATTTGCTGTTTTGCAGATGAGAAAACAAAGACAGGGAGGGTAATAATTTGGACAAGTGGCAGGGTGGAATCTATTCATCATATGTTCCATTCAGTTCACTGGACTCTCGGTTTGAGAAGAAAATGGCCATGAGCGTATTTTCACAGATCTCTTCAATAGAAAATGAGAAAATAAGTGACAACATGGTTTTCTTGTTCATTTTCAGTTCTTTAGAACATTCCATTAGCCAGAATAAACCTATTTCTGGGGAATTCTATTGAATTAAGGATATACTTTAAATATACAAGCGTATCTTGAAGATATCGCAGGTTCAGTTCCAGACCACTGCAATAAAGCAAATATCACAATAAAGCAGGTCAAATTAATTTTGTGGCTCCCCAGTGCATCTAGAAGTTAGGTTTACACTATATTGTAGTCTATTAACTGTGCAATAGAATTATGTCTAAAAAATGTACATATCTTAATTAAAAGATACTTTATTGCTAAAAACTGCTGACCATGATCTGAGCTTTCAGCAAGTCATAATCACTAATCATAGATCACCATAACAGATATAATAATAATAAAAAGGTTTGAACAATTATGAGAATTACCAAAGCGTGACACAGAGACACAAAGTGAGCAAATGCTGTTGGAAAAATGGTGCCAATAGATTTGCTCGACATAAGGTTGCCATAAACCTTTAATTCGTAAAAAAAAAAAAAAAACAACAACAACTACCGGAAAGTGCGATAAAATGAGGTATGCCTGTATAACCATGCAGTGTTTCTGGGATAAAAATTTAGCAGAATAAACCATTGGGTATGTGCTAGAGATTTTTTCTTTTGTTCTTCTATATGCATCATTTAAATAGAGTCCCTCTGGGGCACCTGGGTGGCTCAGTCTGTTTAAGTGTCTGACTTGGGCTCGGGTCATGATCTCGCTGTTCCTGAGTTCAAGCTTCATGTGGAGCTCTGTGCTGACAGCTCAGAGCCTGGAGCCTGCTTTGGATTCTGTGTCTCCCTCTCTCTCTGCCTCTCTCCCCCTTGTGCTCTGTCTCCATCTCTCTCTCAAAAATAAATTTAAAAAAACATTTAAAAAAATTTTTAAAAAATCGATTCCCTTTTCCATGCTTCAAGCTGCTCTTTTTTTTCTTTCTGAATCTTTCACCCATCCATTTATTGTCTGTCTTAGAATATAAGGGGGAGCGCCTGGGTGACTCAGTCGGTTAAGCGGCCGACTTCGGCTCAGGTCATGATCTCACGGTCTGTGAGTTCGAGCCCCGCGTCAGGCTCTGTGCTGACAGCTCAGAGCCTGGAGCCTGCTTCGGATTCTGTATCTCCCTCTCTCTGCCCTTCCCCTGCTCACACTCTGTCTCTATGTCTCTCAAAAATAAATAAACGTTAAAAAAATTTTTTTAAAAACATTTAAAAAGAATATAAGGGAACATATCACATATAAGGTAAACATAATACAATAAGAAAGGGAAGATGAAAATTAAGAGAAAGCCATCTCCTCCTCCTGAGTGAATGGTAGTCTGTGGACACACAATATCATTGCAGTTTAGGAGTCTTATACACTAAAAAGCAAGACAAGGGGTGCCTGGGTGGCTCAGTTGTTTGAGCGACGAACTCTTGATTTTAGCTGAGGTCATGATCCCAGGGGCTCAGGAGCCCGCTTAAGATTCTCTCTCTCCCTCTGCCCCCTCCCCTGCTTACACACATACTCTGTCTCTCTTTCTTTGTCTCTCTTTCTCTGTCTTTCTCTCTCTCAAATAAGTAAATAAATAAATAGCAAGACAAGATCAAAACTTGAATGTGGCCAACATGTCTGCTCATTTGAATTTAATATTTCTAAGGTACACCTATTTTGGTGACTGCTTCAGCTTATTTGGTATGGTTTAACAAATACATATAAAGCCTTTTTATACAGTATCTCCTATAATTTTGTATACCTGTATTCAGAAGTTCTTTCTTTTTTGAAGCAAGAGGAACAATAAACACTTTCCCCACTGAATGCAAACTGGTGCAGCCAATAGGGAAAACAATGTGAAGTTTTCTCAAAAAGTTAAAAATAGAACTACCTTATGACCCAGCAATCACACTAATGGGTATTTACCCAAAGAATATGGAAACACTTATTTGAAAGGATACATGCACCCCTGTGTTTATTGCAGCATGATTTATAATAGCCAAATTATGGAAGCAGCCCAAGTGTCCATAGATAGATAAATAGGTAAAGAAGATGTGATATAGGGGCGCCTGGGTGGCTCAGTCGGTTAAGCGTCCAACTCTTGATTTTGGCCCAGGTCATGAACTCGCGGTTCCTGAAATTGAGCCCTGCATCGAGTCCCCTGCTGGGGAGTCTCTCCTCTCTCTGTGCCCCTTCCCCACTCGTGCTCTTATCTCAAAATAAACAAATAAGCTTAACAATGCTTTTTAAATGTAAAAAAGGAGATGTTTTGTGTGTGTGTGTATGTGTGTGTAGTATTATTCAGCTATAAAATATAATGAAATCTGGCCATGTGTGACAACATGGATGGAACCAGAGGGTATTATGCTGAGTGAAATAAGTCAATCAGAGAAAGACAAATACCATAGGCTTCACTCATATATGTAATTTAAGAAACCACATGAACAAAAGAAAATAAAAGAGACAAACCAAAAAGCAGACGCTTAACCATAGAGAACAAACAGATGGTTATAAGAGAGGAGGGGGGTGGGGGATGGGGAAAATAGATGAAAGGGATTAAGAGCACACTTATGACGAGCGGTGAGTTATATATAGAATTGTCGAATCACTATATTGTACACCTGAAACTAACATAACACTGTTAACTATACTGGAATAAAAATTTTTCTTAATAATAAATGATAAAAAAAATTAAAAGTAAAAAAAAAAATTCCGCAGCATCTTATGATACATTTTGGCATTCGCTAATGTCATGTGTGCCAGTAGCTAGTCTAATATATCCCTTCTGTTCTACTGATAAGTATTTCCATTTTGAGCCAGCAATAGTCTTAACAATTAGTGTTTTGTAGCATGTTCCAATAAATATGGGGTCAGTTGAATCTCCTACTTACATACTTAATAGTCTATTCTTTTGTCTTCTTGCTTATTTTTCCATTTTAATTGAAACCATGTTAAGATCAGGAAATTATTTGGAGCACATTGTCATACGTTACATGTATGCTGGTCTTCCCGTCCAAGAGTGCATCTGCGGTGGGTGGTTTTGCAAATGACACCTCAGTCTTACATATTCTGTCAGTATTGCTTAACTCTCTCAGTGGCCCTCATCTCTTTTTAGCATCAGGGTTCAACTCTCTTTGTACCATTCAGTGGCTAAGCGAAAGTTGTGCAGAAGCTTCTCTTTACACTGACCTAGTGTCACTCTGCCTTTAACCTTCTTTCTGTGAGGCCAGTAAAGTTTAGGAGGCCTGGGCTTGGTCCCTTTCTTTCTGATGTCCAGAACATAGAAGATGGCTTTCTGAAAATCAGGCGCTTCCATTTGGTAGAGTCGGTATCACTCCATCCACTCCTGCTCACCCATGTTTGTCCTTCTGCTAGCATCCCGAAAGCTCTTGGGTTTCAGGAGATGTTCAGAAAAGGTTAAAAAAAAAGCGGGGGGGGGGAATGGGGGGGTGTTGGGGAAGCTTGGAGTTGTACTCGCATTTTCCCACTCTAGAGATCAGATTCATTAGATTTTCAGCACATCCAAAGACGTTTCAAGCAGACTTTTCAACCATCTTGAGTCACTTGGCATTAGTTTACACGTGTGCTGTGGACTGGATTGTTTTCCCTAAATTCACATGTTGAAGCCTTGTCTTGCTCATCACCTAGGGATGCCACAACAACATACCATAGACTGGATGGCTTAAACAATGGGGATGTGTTTCTCACACTGCTGGAGTCTGGAAGTCTTGATCAAGGTGCGAGCGCAATCATGTTCTGGTGAAGGCTCTCTCGTGGCTTGTAGGTGGCTGCCTGCTTGCTTTGCCTCACAGGGTGCGGAGGTGGGGAGAGGGATAGAGGGAGAGAGAGCTTGAGCTCTCTGGTATCTCTTTTTTAAGGGCACTAATCACATCATGAGGTCCCCACCCTCATGTCTTCATTTAAACCTAAGTACTTCCCAAAGGCCCCATCTTCAAATTATCATCACATTAAGGATTAGGGCTTCAAAATATGAATTTAAAAGGGACACAGCAAGCCCTAACCCTCAGTTGGTCTGTATTTGGATATAAGGCCTGCATGGAGTTAATGTAGGTTAAAAGAGATTATAAGGATGGAGTCCTGATCCAATAAGATTATTATCTTTATAAGAAGAAACATGGGGTGGTGGCACCTGGGTGGTTCAGTCAGTTAAGCACCCAACTCTCAGTTTCAGCTCAGGTCACGATCTCACAGTTTCGTGAGTTTGAGCCCTGTGTCAGGCTCTGTGCTGACAGCCCAGAACCTGCTTCAGATCCTCTGTCCCCCACTCTCTCCATCCCTCCCCTGCTCACGTTGTCTCTGTCTCTCCCCAAAATGAATAAACTTTAAAAATAAAAAAAGATTAAAAAAAAAGAAAAAGAGACATGGGAGAGTTTGCTGTCTACACACACACACGCGCGCGTGCGCGCGCGCCTGAACGGGAGAAAGCCCTTACCCCTCAGCTAAGTTCATGTTGCTGGCAGTTGAGGGAGGAGGAGAGGGTCATTTCCTGAGGATAGAACGATCTTGCCAGGCTGCCCATCCCAGAATGAGGAGAGACTAAAGAACAGGGAGAGGGGACAGTCTGGAGGCACAAAACCTTCTAGAACTTGTAGAACCCTTTGTTGTGCCCATTTGCCTAAACAAAATGGCCATAAACTCTATTTAAAAACAACATTGCAGGGGCGCCTGGGTGACTCAGTTGGCTGAGTGTCTGATGCTTGATTTCAGCTCAGGTCATGATCCCAGGATCATGAGATTGAGCCCCAAGTTGGCCTCTGCACTGAGCATGGAGCCTGCTTGGGATTCTCTCTCTGCCCCTCTCTTACTCATGGGCACTCTCCGTCTCAAAGATAAATAAATATTTAAAAACTTTTTTAAATATTTATTTATTTTTGAAGGAGAGAGAGACATAGCATGAGCAGGCATGGGGCAGAGAGAGAGGGAGACACAGAATCTGAAGCAGGCTCCAGGCTCCCAGCTGTCAGCACAGAGCCTGATGCAGGCCTCAAACTCTCGAGCTGTGAGATCATGACCTGAGCCAAAGTTAGACGCTTATCCGACTGAGCTGCCCAGGTGCCCCTATATTTTTAAAAATAAAAATAAAAACAACATTGCAGTGTATGCATACGTCCAAACTCGTCAAAATGTATACTTCGAATATGTGCATTTTTTATGATTAAGCATACTTCAATGACACTGAAAGAAAGAAAACAAAGTTTTTGGTATACTGGTAAATTTGGTAAGCTTTGGTGAATTAGTCATGTGGTTAGTCGATCCTTCAAAGAACGGCCCACTTGTTCACTTGGTCATTCTGTGACTTAGCTTCTGGCACAGCAGCTCTCGACGAATTGACTTGGAGCCAAATCCGTGACTTCTAACACACGCACGTGAGGCAGGATCTTTATCCACTGAAGGATCCTCTTTAGAACTTCATGGAAACCGATGCTTTATCATGAGAATCCTGGGATTTTATTGTCACCTAACTGGGGACTCTTGAGAGTCCCTTTTTGTGGCCCCTCCTGGTTCCTTTCTCCTTTTGCCTTCCTGACGACAGGCTAGCTGGGCAGAGCGGGCAGGAACTGTTGGGGCCGTAGGAAGGCCTGGGGCCTGGGTGGTCGGCGGGGAGAAGGTAGCACAGGGCCTTTCCGTGCAGCGACGCAGTCCTGACCTAACAGCCTCTGATGTCCGCGTGACCAGGCGTTTGCTGGGAGTAGCTCCTGAAGCCCCGGAAAATGTCTTCCAGCCCGTGTTCCCCAGAGTTCCCGAAGGAGAGTGTGGAGTGCCGACGTGGTAACCATCTTCAGCCAACAGGAAGCAAAGCCAAGGCCTCTCTGCCTGCTGGCACTCTGCCAGGGAGGGGAAGGGGGAGACCGCCGAGGGAAAGAGAGTACAGTCAGTCCTGGGATCTGACCTCGGTAACAGGACCGGTCTATGGTATTCAGACTCTGTTTCTTTCTCGCAGGAGGTGGGCCCGCAGGGCTGTGCCAGCATGAAGGGGAAGGATAAGCCTCACAGCTGGTATGTACTGGGGGTCCTTACTATTTGCGGGTCACTGGGTTAAGGGCTCAGTATGCGTTAGGCCATTTGCTTCTCACAACAGACATCAATAGTTTCATATTAAATTTCAGAAAACAAGGATGAAGGGCATTAACTTGGCTGAGACTCAAACCCAGAGCTTCTGTGCTTTTGCTTGGTTATTCCTAGATTCTGAGATCAGGGCCCCTGTTGCATGCTTGTCAGTTTCCTTTAAAGCCAGGGGCTCCTGGCTAGCTCAGTCGATAGGGCATGTGACGCTTGCTCTTGGGGTCATGAGTTCAAGCCCCGCGTTGGGCAGGGAGCCTACTTTAAAACAAAAAGTCTGTTTTTAAAAGAAAATGTGTATTTATTTTGAGAGAGAGAAAAAGAGAGAGAGAGAGAGACAGGGAAAGAGAGAATCACAACAGGCTCCATGCTATCAGCACAGAGCCCAGCATGGGACTCAATCTCATGAATCGTGAGATCATGACCTGAGCCAAAATCAAGAGTTAGACGCTTAACTGACTAGCCACCCAAGTGCCCCCCAAAAGTAAAGTCTATTAAAAAAAACTTCAAGATAACTTTTATGAAACACAGACGATGAGAGGATAACTATAATGATTATCAGTGCAGAATCAGGGGCCATTTACATAGCACTTTTTTTTTAAGTACACTCCACACCCAGCGTGGAACCCAAAGCGGGGCTTGAACTCACAACCCTGAGATCAAGACTTGAGCTGAGATCAAGAGTCAGACACTTAACCAACCGAGCTACCCCGGTGCCCCATATGTAGTGCTTATTTTCTTTTCCCAAATTTCCTTGCCTATAAAATGGAGACAGCAATAATGCCTATTGAATAGGATTTTTCCGAGGAGTAAATCAAATAATTCATTTTAAGATTGAGAACAGTACCTGGCACATTGTAGCCTTTCTCTTTAAGGTTTAGATATTATTCCTGTTGTTAGTAGTAGTAGTAGTAGGAGTATAACTGATATTCTTTTAAATAGTCTTTGTTGGTGAAATAAAAAGATCACGATCTATGTCAGAACCCAGTTTTATCATTTAGTCCATGAAATCTCCAAGGCCGGGGGCCCCCGTATGTGGAGTGGTGGAGTTCTCGTGTCAAAATACCTGGTCTCGATCCCAACAAAGAAAGGAGAGTACTTCACTAAATGTCCTCTCTGTTCAGGAAGAAGTGCTGAGCTCGCTCCCCAGAGGACCCCACACCCCACCCCCTGGGACTGCAGCGCGGAGACTGTGCTGTCGAGGTGGCATAGAGAGGTAAGACTACGGGAGTGGGGAGGAAGTGTGGAAGGCAGTGTGGCTTCCCAGGAAGAAGATACACTTCGAACTCCGAGGCTTTCAGACCACAGATCTGCCACCTGCTGGCTTTGTGACTGCAGCTGTCTGGGGCATCCTCTGTACCACGCATCTTAATAGGAGTTCACAAGGCTGAAAACAAGGTGAAATAAAGATTAATTCACACAGCGCACCCAGAACAAAGCCTGGCTTGCCGTAGGCCTTCGGTAAACATTAGTTAGCCTAATCGTGGCGATTAAGAGACTGACCACAAAGACAGAATAAAGAAGTAGGGACATTGGAAAGAGCCCACGTTGGAACCAAAATGCTTATATAAACAATTTGCTGTCATCCTCCAAAAATGCCCCGTGGCCTCTGCTCCCACCTGCTGACCCCCATGGGCCAAGCGCCCCGTGGGATCAGCTGACTCTTGCAAATGACTTGCTACCACATTATGTAAGTATTTTGGTTCCAATGTGGACCATCAGTCCTTCTCCTTAGCTCCTAACACCCTGGCCGAAATTGGTGGGTGGATCTAATTAAACCAACAGAAGGACTGTGAGAAAGCCAGGGAAGCGGTTCCCTTGCTACCGCTCGCTGTTCTCTGATGCCGGGACCAGGAGTTGTCAGACACTCTGCAAACCGAGTTGCACCCAGCGACTGTTCTTAGATCTGAGCGAGTTGCACCCAGCGTCTGTTCTTAGATCTGAGCGAGTTGCACCCAGCGTCTGTTCTTAGATCTGAGCGAGTTGCACCCAGCGTCTGTTCTTAGATCTGAGCGAGTTGCACCCAGCGACTGTTCTTAGATCTGAGCGAGTTGCACCCAGCGTCTGTTCTTAGATCTGAGCGAGTTGCACCCAGCGTCTGTTCTTAGATCTGAGCGAGTTGCACCCAGCGACTGTTCTTAGATCTGAGCAGGGCCCTGGTGCTGCAGGCAGCCTGCTGTGCGTTGTGTTGTTGAGACTCCTGCTTCTAAGAAAGAATGTAGCGCTCTTTGAGATTGCTGTGTTCAGTGTTCTGAGGAGACCTCAGTAACTTGACCAGTCTGCTTCCTTGGTGAAAGAGGTAATCTTGCTAAACTTTGGGAGGGAAAGCGGCTCCTAGCGAGGCGCGTCACTACACACCCCTCCCTCCAGAGTGCCTTGACGGTAGCCACTTTGCCTAAAGAGGAGGAAAGAGGGAGAGATGAGAGGGTAGGAATACCAGAGACCCTCTTTTTCTTCAGCCGGGTGCCCTTTGGGCTCTGGCAGACTTGGCCCACATGTGATGAGTACTCTGTTAATAACACACTCGTCGGGAACAGCCTCGCAGAAGCTGTGGAGGCCCTGTGACCTGCCCCGGTTGTCTCCTGGTCTACGGTGAGGGTGTGGGGGGTGATATGTGATGAGATTGTTCACCAGACGAAGAGTTTTAGGTTTGTTCATGCTGCTCCCACTGGTTATTGAACCCAATTAAACCTCCACCCAGCGCTCGCTTCGGCAGCACATAGACTAAAATTGGAATGATGCAGAGAAAATTAGCATGGCCCCTGCACAAGGATGACATGCAAATTCGTGAAGCGTTCCATATTTTTTTAGTCAGTCAGAGAAAGACAAATATCATATGACTTCACTCATATGAGGAATGTAAGATCCAAAACAGATGAACATAAGGGAAGGGAAGCAAAAATAATATAAAACCAGGGAGGGGGGCAGAACATATGGAGAACAAACAGAGGGTTGCTGGAAGGGTTGTGGGAGGGGGGATGGGCTAAGGGGCATTAAGGAATCTACTCCTGAAATCATTGTTGCACTATATGCTAACTAACTTGGATATAAATTAAGCAATAAATTAATTAATTTTAAAAAAAACCTCCACCCAATTAAACCTCAAACGTGATTATGTCAGTTGGTCAGCAACGGAGTCTGGAGCTTTACTGGGAAATGTCTGGGCACTGAAAAAGTGGCTCCTGCAAAAATAGCAAGAACTTTTTCTAAAGACAGATCTGGGCCCGGTCACTCAGTCCTCAAAGGAGGAGATTGGTGCACTCCCCCCTAAGGAACTCTGGGCTGGTACCAGGTCCTGGGGGACTTGATAGATGGTCCCACTGTGTTCTGCCTGCTGATGGCCCTCTGCCGCTCCTGGTGAATCAGGAGATGCATCAGAGAGCCCCAGCATCTTAGTGTCTTAGTCAGCCCCGGACAGAATTATTGGCCTGCTCTTGGGCTTTAGCGGATACTGAGCATATGGTTGATGGCTATGAAATCATCTTAAGGCCAGAAATCCCACTCATATCACAGATCCGGCAGATGTCTCAAATCACCTGGTGGAGGTGGTTCCAGAGCCTTCCGTACTAAAATATAAACGGTACATACTGGAGTAAACAAAACTCAGCCCAGATGAGGTCTCCTAACTCCAAGAAAAGATCACAGCAGCGTCCCTCTGGTTTCCTGACATATTGCCCAATTCTCCACTGGCCCGGCGAGGACTGACATATGAAGGCTTCCCGGACCACAGATGGGCCCGGCTCACTGTCCGCTCCTCCCGGCTAACTCCTAACCAGCAGGAACAGGGCGCAGCTGGCATCCGAGCTGAGGGAGATCTCTCTCCTGGCCGGGCGTGGTAAGGGGTGCTTAGTGTAAAGGGCAGAGCTTCTTGCAGGATGAACGGCTGGCCACCCAGTGGCTGGCTACCCAGGCTGCCTCAACAAAGGAGGCTTGCTGTAGTTCCACCGACTGATGTACTGTGGCTAATGGCCTCGACATTTTTTCAGGCCTCTGACAAGACAGATTGGCAAGTGCAACAAGCCTCCCTGTGGGGACAAGGCATTTGGGTAAAAGTCAGTTCTGCTTCTTGGGACTCACGTGGATGCTCGCCAGATAGCCCCCTACACTGACAAGGGTTTGGAACGTCACAAACGAGGAGACTGTGCTTGTCAACTAAACATGGAGGCCGAAGTGTCTCATTTACCCCAGAGCAGGCGCATGTGCCTCTGGGGTCCACAAGAGGATGGCCAAGTGGGAAATCAGTGTAGGGAAGGAAAAAATCTTTCTCTGCCCTTCAAGGTCTTCCAGCAGGACTACATTAAATTTACATGAGACAGATTAATACGAGAAAAAGCCAGTGTCATTATGTGGGCACAGAGGCCCGGTAATGAAATTGAGACCTCCAGAAATGACCAAGGCAGGCAGTATTTATACTATTTAGGCAAACAGACAAGAAACTTGTGAGGAATTGACAGGATAAAGTGGGTGTTCAGGAGCTTTAATTAGCAGGGAAATCTACGTGGAATTTCGACTGAGGCAGCAGATTAGGAAAAAACTCCAAGGTTGGTTTCTACAGCTTTCTCGGCTTTCAAGTCTCTATCTCTGGTCAAAACGATGTTTTTTTACCTCTCAGGACAAGGAAGGTATTTTTCATAGGAGAGATTCATTTCCTGCTTTCCTGGGGACGGGATGGTCTAAGTGTCCTTACGTCGGCTGTTTCTTAATTTCTTTAAAAATTTTTTTAATGTTTATTTATTTTCGAGAGAGAGAGAGAGAGAGAGAGAGAGCAAGGGAGGGTCAGAGAGAGAGGGAGACCCAGAATCCGAAGCAGGCTCCAGGCTCTGAGCTGTCAGCACAGAGTCTGATGCGGGGCTCAAACTCACGGACCTTGAGAACATGACCTGAGCTGAAGTTGGACATTTAACTGACAGCCACTCAGCACCCCTGTTTCTTAACTTTTGTCCCAAATGATCAGTATGCCAAAGTGGCACATTTTGGGGTGGCTGGTCCTTGGCCCCACGTCAGAAACCATCCTAGACTGGGCCTACGTGTGTGAACTGCCACCGTCAGAAGGAAGACATAGGGAAAAGGCTCCTTGATGGTGGTGCTGGCAGTGTTTTATCGGACGCGACACCGTAGCAGGATTCTCACACAGAGAGTCATGACACCAAGGCTTTTCTTTCCAGGAAGCAACTTTATTCTTGCTGGCACCGCTCAATTGGGTTCGTACCCGAAAAACTGAGTCCCAAATGCCACGTGGCGTAGTTCTTTATATATTTTTTACTTCTTTGCCTCCCATATACGGTAACACACAAACATGCCGTCTGATTAAGTGGTCTCATGTTACAAGGTTGTGAGGGATGTTGTCACATACGCATATAGCCAGGTTGCCTTGAGGGTTGTTTTTTTCCTTAGGGAGGGGACCCTACCACATTTCCCCCCTTTGATGCTTGGACCCCTCTATTTTGTGTCAAAGAGCATCATCTTGGTTTAGAGGTTTATATTTTTATAATATCTTTACATGAGTGGCCGTCTTTTTTTACATTATGGCCTCAATGAGACTGGAGGCAGACCATACAACCAGGGGAACTAAGCAAGGTAGGATTAAGCACCTTCCCAGAATTAAGAGGATAATTTTTATGAGAGTTTTGAACCCCCTGAAAGTTGAAAACCATCTTCTAAATAACTCTCCAGGGTTTTAACCATTCCAGGTCTGGATGGGGACATGAACAATTCTTTTCATTTGATTTGTGATCTCCTCTATGACTTTTTTGTATTATTATTTATCTGTAGGCAGCAGTTGCTTAGGTTAAACTTTTTACAAACTTCTCCCTCAGAAACAAGCAGGTGATCTAAGGCCAAGCGATTTTGATAGATGGCATTGTGCATTTTGGTTTGCTGCTTGGCTAGTAAGTTAAGAGCTCTGGCAGTTTCATTGGTTATAATTTGTACAACTGCTTGCAGTCTGATTGTGCAGTTTAGTATGTAAACGGGGGTGCGGTAGCCCCAGGACCCATCCTCTGCCCAGGTAGCAGGGCCATAATATTGGATTATACGTCCAGGAGGCCATTCATCATCTTTCCATTTGCCAATTTGCAAGCCATGCCACTTTCTTTAAGCCTATCTCTGTACGTTTGAACTCCCAGATGTCCCCCCCCTTGCAGGTGGGAGTAGGAAGAAAGATGAACAGATAGTCCCCAGCGCACATGACCATGACCAGCCTGGGGGAAGTACTGTAAATGCTGTCCCTCCACACATCCAGTCTAGTCCACCTGGGGCCTGCCATTCGATGGCTGCTTCGACACTGTCCCAGGCCTCTTGGGGGTGGGAGAAGTTAGACAAGGGATGGGGATCTGGCTCAAGGTGATCTGGGGTTTTCCGGGTGGTCGAGTTATAAAATCTTTGACCTAGGCATGATAAGTTTTTAACAGAGATGATGAACATTTTTCCCCACCAGGCAAGACAGTTTTTCCCCAATAATTGAGCTCTTGAGAAGCCAAACCCTGGTAGTAGGACTGGGGTATTTTGTTTTACTATAAGGTTTGTGGGAATCTAATTTTCTAGTCTCTTGTGGCCTTTGTTTTACCTTGTTGGTACCAACGAAGTATCCTATCCACAAAGGGAAGGTGCGTGCTAACAGAAACCTCTCACCACATTTCCAGCCAGCCAGGGCAGCATCGGCCAATCCTATGGCAAAAAGTAGCGCCAGAATCACAATAACAGTGAGAAACAAGGGGTGACAGTGCATCACAGTAAGGAAACAGATGTAGAAAACAAGGACAGTCCATTTGTTT
Source organism: Paradoxurus hermaphroditus (assembly GCA_004024585.1). Taxonomy (NCBI): domain Eukaryota; kingdom Metazoa; phylum Chordata; class Mammalia; order Carnivora; family Viverridae; genus Paradoxurus; species Paradoxurus hermaphroditus. The sequence continues at coordinate 68,712 of PITB01005199.1, forward strand.
CACTTGACCGTCGATTCCTCAAGCTTCTGCCATGCGTAGATGAGTCAGCTTCCGGAGTGACTAAAGCAGGGCTGCAGTCTCCCGGAGCCTCTGGAGTTGCAGATTGCTTCTTCCGTATGGTCAGCTTGCACGGCGTGGATGGATCAGGAATGAACTCCCAGTTTCGAGATGCCGGCTTCACTCTGCTGTAGTGAATCCAGGGATCCATCTCGGCACTAGGGGTGGACAAAAGGACAAAAGGATCCTACCTTTACTGCAGTAGGCGAGGACAAAATGACAGTGAACAGGCCCCTCCAGAGGGGTTTTACGGGTTGGACATTCCACTCCTTTATCCATATTGCATCTCCTGGCTTAAAGGGGTGAGTGTCTGTGGTCAGATTTACAGATAATCGCTTCCTGACCCAGTGATGCAAGGTGGTTAAGGTAGAGCCAAGGGCCCACATCTGTTGTCTTAGGGTTAGATTGCCTATCTCATTTAGAGCCCCCCCGTTATGCCCTTGATAATGGGGGGAGGGCGCCCATAAAAGACTTCATAAGGGGAGAACCCCATCTGTTTCTTTAGCCTCCCACTTGCAGCTGCAGTCTGTCTCCCTGAAGGTCCTTTATCTCCCCCTGCCTGATGTTAACCCTTTCCCTATCGATTTCTTCCCAGAAATAGGGCCTGTAACTGCTATTGGGGAACAGGGACGATGACAGCTCCGGCTTCTTCAAGCTGGTAAGGGATGGGGTAGGGAGACAGCAGTTAGAGTCTACCCAAGGGTCGGTCCAGTGGCCCACAGTATGGTTTGACAGGAAGGCGGGCAGGCATGAGGCAGCATAAACATTAGCAGACACAGAGAAAAACACAAAGTAAGGATTATACTGAGCAACAAGATGGCATCTTAAGATAATGTCCCCAGTGTCCAAACCTGTCAAACAATCTAGGAGAGACCCTCTCATAACCCAGGTGATGGAGAAGCAGGAGCAGTAAATAATGAATGGTGGCTCTATTTCCAAGAGTTTGGCCCTAACTTAATTTAAAAAAAATTTTTTAAAGCATCTAACGCTTGCGAGGCGTTATTTAGAGTTTTGGTGAGTGGAAGCAGACAGTCTGCTTTATTTTGAGGTGTAAAACTTTTCCAGGAGCCAGGAGTTCTGCTAGAGAAAGAGTCATGGCAGCCATTTACCATGATTAATTTGCAGATTTTTAGGTAAGCCAAGCCTGGGTATCATTTTATAAAGCAGAACTTTTATTACTTTTTGTGCCTTTTTTGTCTTGGAGGAGAAGGCCTTGACTCAATTAGTAGAAGTATCAATCCATACTTAGAGATGTTGGGATTCCTTTGACCTTGGCATATGAATGAAACCTAATTATTAGTCTTTCCTGGATAGCCTCCAGTTCCTTGATTGTCTGGGAGAGCAAGTTTGTGGTTGAAAGGACTTTTTCTAAGACATTCTTCACAAGTTGATACTACTTGCAGAACTGTCCTTGACAAATTTTTTTGCAGTAAACATCCTTCGGGCCATTTGATAAGTTTTGTCCCTCCCTAAATGAAAGGCCCGTTGTTGTATTTTAATGATCTTTTAGCTCTGTGAGCTTGGTAATAGTGATTGCCCTGCTCTGTTTGTAACCATTCCAAGGGCTGGAGACAGTGTCTAGGAGTCAGACCTCAGTTTATTTTGGGGGGAGAGAGTAGGTGGGATTGAGACTCCTTTAATAATTGATACAGCATGGGGCGCCTGGATGGTTCAGTCAGTTAAGCGTCCGACTTCGGCTCAGGTCACGATCTCACTGTTTGTGAGTTTGAGTCCTGCATCAGCCTCTGTGCTGACAGCTCAGAGCCTGGAGCCTGTCTTCAGATTCTGTGTCTCCCTCTCTCTCTGTCCCTCCCCTGCTAGCACTTTCTCTCTCTCTCTCAAAAATAAATAAAACATAAACAAATATAATTGATATAGAAGCAAACTATTTTCCTGAACTCTGGTATCTACAACCTACAATATCCAGTAATTTTTCAAAACTCATACAATTGTTTATTTGTTCTGGAGTTAGTAGTACTATAGTCTCTAATTCAGTTATAATGTTCCTTCCTAGCAAGGGAGTAAGGCTCGTTGGTATTAGCAAGAAAGAATGAGGAAAAGTTAGTTTTTCCCATATGTATCCCAGGGGCTGAGAGAAAAATTGAGTTAGAAGTTTTCCGGAGATGCCTCGAATCCTCAGGCTGCGTTTGGATAGTTGGCCTGGAGTCAAAAGGAGGACAGAAAAGGTAGCTCTGGTGTTAAGAAGGAAATCAACCAAGTTTCCTTCTATATTTAGGGTCACCTGAGGCTCTGGGTTTCTGATAGACAGTTGGTTTAGGGGAGCCACCATGAAGAGCCCCAGGTCCCGGTTAGTCCCTTCCAGGGACACTGGTTATCTGAGCCCTCACAAATAGAGGTCCCCGAGGGCATTCAGATCTCCAGTGACTGTTTCCATACCAGGAGTATGGCCTATATGGTTTTTACTGCGGTTGTCCCCTCTGAGGATGCTCTCATTTTAGTGGTCTGAACAGCCATATAAATGGCACTTGGTGCCAGGACCTCGGGAAGTCCAGTCTGACATAGTACGTAAGGCCACAACTAAGGCCTCAGATTTGTTTTTAAGCCTCCTTTTCTGTTTTGTTGTTGTTGTTGTTGTTCTCCTCTTGATCTTGCTGTAATCTACCCGATTGGCAGCTCATAAGCGCTCCTGCAGGTTCCCTTCCAGACCAACAGCCAGTTTTTGCGGTTTTCTCTGAATATCTGGGGCCTATCAAGTGACAAATTTGTCTTTTAGAATCGTCTCAGCCTAAGGGTTGTTAGGGGAGATAAGCGTATATTTAATGAGAGCCTCCCTTAACCTTTCCAGGAAGGCCACTGGGGTTTTATTTTGTGTCTGTAAGATAGTGGCTGATTTAGTGTAATTTAAAGGTTTAATCTTAGACCTCCTGACCATATATAAAATTTTTTTTAAGATTTTGTTTTTACAAACTTTTTACAACTTTCCTTTGCTTTTAAATTTTGACCTAAGCCTTTTTTTCTTTAAACAACCAGTCTCATTTAGGACAAAATTATTCCTTTTTTTTTTTTTTTACCTTTAACAAAAAATGTGTTTCCATTTCTTATATATTTTTTAATATATCTACTCTTTTACATGTAGAGGGTTTTTTTTTTTTTAATTTTTATTAGTCTTAACTACATTTAGCAGAATTTTAACTCTTAAGTCTCCAGTGAAAACTAAGTAGAAACCAATTGTGAACTGTTACATTAGAATTTATTAGACGGCAAACTAATGAATCAATTAAGCACAAAGCACAAAGCATCTGTTTTTCAACAGATCCAAACATCCTTGGTATTTCTGCAACAAGTCTAAAGCACGGACTTACATCTGTAATTAGTGCTTTAGCCTCTTATCTCGTTAGATATCCAATGAATTTAATCCCAATTTATTTTGCAAGCAAAAGCTTTAACGTTTTAGGTTACCAAAGACTTTGAAAGCTATCTTAACAATTACCCGTGAAAACTATGAGACGGACAAAGTTAACCATTAAGTCATCTTATTGTCAACAAATTGGAACAGAGATAATATGAGCTTATTTGACTTTCAGCAAATCTAAGTAGAACAAAAGGGTTTTTTTAATGTTGATAAACATTGTGTATCTCAAACCAACAGACTTAAATCAGCTTAAACACTGAATATGTTTGACTTGGGTCCACTTAAGACAACTTGTTCCCCATGGTTAATTTTTACCTGGAACGTTGGTGGGGAAACCTGACTTCGGTAGTCTTGGCTCCTCAACATCTAGGGTGGGAGGAGGAGCTGAGGGTGCCCAAGGCCTTGAGGAGCCAGTTATGCAGGCCGCCCCCCAGGTGGTGCAGAAACAGGAGGGGGTGGGGAGGGCAGGCAGAAGAGGCCAAGTGCCAGCAGAAGGCAGAGAGAGAGAACTACCAGTTTTAAATCTTGTCAGCTCAGACAGTGGAACAGTCTCCAGGTTTGTTTTGTTTGGGTTTGGTTTGTTCTCCACCAGTGGAATTAGGCAGTTCATGTCAGTTCGGAGAAGTCAGGGAATTTCCCCGAAACAAAGGAGTTTGGGCAGCTGCTTGGGAATAATCCTTAAAGTCCCCGTTCTGAGGTAGACCAGCCAGAGACAGTTGGCTCTAATTATCATAGTCATTGACCCAGGAAACGAACGAGAGACAAGTCTCCACACACAGTCACACAGCAACTCCGGCGTGCCACCTCCAACCTGCCGCCCAGCGCCTTACAGTTACAGCTTCATTCCTCGTCCCTCATGGAACTACTAGGGCCACTCTGGGCGGTGATTAGGCTCCCCTTCTGCCCCTTCTCGGGGGCAGGTCTGCCAGAATGAACCCCGGTTCTTACCAGTCTGACGGGCCCTCCCTGAGCTGGTTCCTGGGCCGCACAGGTTCTGTTGGCGCACACGGGGTCCTCGCCCCGGCGCGCCGGGAGAGCTAGTCTCCTGCGGACCAAGCAGTCCCCTGGCACCAGGTGAGGCCACCTCTCCCGGCACCCCGAGGTTCATATCCCCAGTGGCAAAGGAGGTGGAAACGCACCGTCTCCAAATCCCGGATGAGCCCACAAGTAATGTAGCAGGATTCTTGCACAGAGAGTCGTGACACAAAGGCTTTTCTTTCCAGGAAGCAACTTTATTCATGCCGGCACCACTCAGTTAGGTTTGTACCCGAAGAACTGAGCCCCGAATGCCATGTGGCGTAGTTTTTTATATAGTTTTTACTTCTTTGTCTCCCATATATCGTAACACACAAACATGCAGTCTGATTAGGTGGTCTCACGTCACAAGGTCATGAGGGATGTTGTCACGTGTACGTGTATAGCCAGGTTGCCTTGAGGTGTTTTTTCTTTCCTTAGGGAAGGGATCCTACGACAACACCAAAAGCACATTCAACAAAGCAGATGTAAACGAGGGGGACTACATCAAGCTAAAAAGCTTCTGCACAGTGAAAGGAACCATCAACAGAATGAAAAGGAGAAAATATATGCAAACCATATATCTGATAAGAGGTTAACATCTAAAATATATAAGGAACTCACATAATTCAGCTATGGAAAAACAAGCAACTGGTTAAAAATTGGGCAGGGGCGCCAGAGTGGCTCAATCGGCATCCGACTCTTGATTTCGGCTCAGGTCATGATCTCACGGTTTGTGAGTTCAAGCCCCATATTGGGCTCTGTGCTGACAGGGCAGAGCCTGCTTCGGATTTTCTCTCTGTCTCCCTCTCTCTCTCTCTCTCTCTCTCTCTCTGCCCCTTCCCCGCTTGCATACTCTATCAAAAAAAAAAAAAAAAAGCAGAGGACCTGGATAGACAGTTTTACAGAGAAGACATGCACGTGGCTAACAGGTTCTCAACATCACTTGTCATCAGAGAAATGCAAATCAAAACCACAATGAGATGTCACCTAGGGGAGAAAACTTTGCCGCCTCAAAATGTGCCTCTTTGGCATGAGGATTAATTTAGGCTGATTATTTTTAAGAAACAGAAGACTCAGAAGGTTTTTCTTTTTACCTCTTTTTGAACTGCCTAAAAGAATTTAGATCGAGGACTTCTTCCAGGAAAAGAGCTACCGTCCCTATAGTTACAGTGTAATGCAAAGTAGGTGTGGTAGGTAGGGAGAAACCTAGCAAAGTCTGTTTGTTAAAATTCCTCTCTGCATCCTCTTGTTTATGGCTCTGCAAATATTCATTTCCCAAACATTTATGCTTTCTCATCTTCCTGTGAATGGCTTTCCTTCCCTTAGAAGTCTCAGACTCCCACCCCATTTTCCTTAGTTCAGGATGACATACATACGTCATTTTGCCCATCTTTGGAATCTCTTATGTTTATGTGGATTCCCCGTGGGTATATAATTAAATTTGTTTTTCTCCTATTACTCTGTCTTATGTCATTTTAGTTATTCAACCAACCGGCCAAAAGAGCTCAGAGGTGAAAGGAGAATTTTTCCTTTCTCCAGCACCCTTACACCTGTGGGGATGGCGACTATCAAAAAGACAGGAGATAACAGGCGTTGGTGAGGACGTGGAGAAAAGGGCACCCTCGTGCATCGTGGGTAGGAATGTAAATTGGCACAGCCGCTGTGGAAAACAGTGTGGAGGGTCCCCCCAAAGTTAAAAAAACTTGAACTACTATATGATCTAACAACCCCACTTCTGGGTATATATCTGAAGGAAATGCAATCAGTATCTGGAAGAGATATCTGCAGTCCGTGTTCATTGCAGCGTCATTCACAGTAGCCAGAACATGGAAATAACCCAAGTGTCTGTAGATGGGTGGATAGATAGAGAAATCTATCATCTGTCTATCGATCGATCGATCTATCTAATGTGAGAGAGGTGTATAATGTGAAATATATATATTTGCTGTCATCTGTGACAACACGGATAAAACTGGAGGACATTATGCTAAGTGAAATAAGCCAGACAGAGAAAGACAAATATTATATGATCTCGATTCATATGTAGTGTCTAAAAAAATTAAGTCAAACTCACAGAAACAGAGAGTTGAATGGTGGTTGCCAGGGGCTGGGCGGTGGGGGAAATCAGGGGATGCTGGCCCAAAGATGAAGAAGTTCTGGGGATGTAAGGTTTGGTGTGGCAACTACAGTTAATAATACCATATTGTGTACTTGACATTTGCTAAAAGAGTATAATTTTTTTCTTTTTTTCAAGTTTCAGATATTTAATGATTTCGTGCACTTAGAGGGGACTTATTTCCTGGATAAGTGGAAAATTGTGCAGATGTCTTCTGGAAGACCTTCATTTTAAGCAGCTTTATATATAGTGAAACATTTCATTTCGAAATCCAGACCTTCTTTCTTCACCTTGCTGTAATCTACGTTCACGGAATCGAACCTGTATTGATTATCGGGACCCAGTTTGTTCCAGGCTTCTGGATTGAATAAACATCAGGCACAAGATCTACAGCGCTGCCCCTCTAGCTCCGAAGAGGGGGATCAGGCTTGGCTGCTTCTTGGAACATCTTCGAAGATCTGGCGGAACGTGGTGGCAGCAGATACCTCGGGTCTGGAGGGAGAAAAGCACGAAGCTGCAAGGCGCGGGTGCCGAGAGAATAGATCTTAAGCCTTCTTGCTGCATACGGAAAAGGTAACTGTGTGAGGTGACAGATGCGTTAAAGTTAACTTAATTGCGGTTGTCATCTCAGTGTCTACGTATATCAAATCAAATTTGAGTATATACAATTTTATTCGTCCATCATAATTAAAGCTAGGAAAAATTAAAAATACAGTGTCAGTTAGATCCATCAGTTGATGGTTCTGTTGAGTTGAACTACATCCTTACTGATTTTCTGCCTGCTGGATCTGTCCATTACTAACAGAGGGAGCGTTGAAATCCCTCACATTAAATAGTGGATTATCTAGTTTTCTCTGCATTTTTATGGTTTTTGCATCTTGTATTTTGACGCTTTGTTGTAAAGTGTGTATATTTCAGAGATTATTTTGTCTTCTTAGAGAATCGACCCCCTTGTTCTGTAATACCCTCCTTACCCCTGGTAAGTTTCCTTGTTCTAATGCCTGTTTTTGTCTGAAATTCACATAGCTACTCCAGCTTTCTTTTGATTCGTGCTGGCACGGTACACCTTTCCCCACTCTTTACTTTTACTTTTAACACACATGTGTTTTTATGTTTAAATTGGATTTCTTATAGACACCGTATAGACGGGTGTCGTTTTTCATCCCCCCTTACAGTCTCTTCTGCAATCGGCGTATCTAGACTACTGCCTTTTTAAGTGATTACGGACATAGTTGGATTTACATCCACCATGTTCGTAAAAATCTTGTACCTGCTGCACTTATTCTTTGTGTTCTTTTTAATCTTCCTGTTTCTGCCTTCTCTCTTAATCGAGCATTTTTTATTATTCCATTTTCTCTTCTCTCTCAGTGTATCGGTTATATTTCTCTTTAACTTTTTGGTGGTTTCCCTAGACCTGGACTGCGCAACGTAAATTTACAAGCAGTCCAGGTCCGCCTTGAGATAACGCTGCGGCGTGAGCGTAACGGACTCCCCAGCTTCTCACTCCCATCCCTTACTAACACTGCTGCCGTTTATCGCTCTGACCTACCCGCTATTACCACCCGGTAAGTTGTGGCCGCTATTCCCTTCAACAGCCGTCCATTAGATTAAATAAGAAAAATAAAATGTGCGATTTTAATCTTCACGTATTCCTTCTGTGACACCGTTGCTTTCGTCACGTAGATCCAAATTTCTGACCAACGCCATGTTCCTTCTCTCCGAAGAGCAGCTTTTAACACTTATTGGCAACAACAACTCTCTCAGTTCTGTTAGCCTGAGTGTCACGGACTGAATTGTGTTCCCCTCCAAAGTTGGCACGTTGAAGCCATGACTCCCAAAATGACTATATTTGGAGACAGGGCCTTTAGAGAGGTGATGGATGTTCACTGTGGTGATAAGGGTGGGGCCCGGCTGCAGTATGACTGGTGTCCTCGTAAGAAAAGGAAGAGACACCAGGGATGGACGCGCGCGCGCGCATACACACACGGAGGTAAGGCCATGTGAGAAGACAGCCGTCTCCATGCCAAGCAGAGAGGCCTCCGAAAAGGCAGCCCTGAAAGCGCCTTGATCTTTGACTTTCAGTCTCCGGAACTGAGAGAAAAGAATTTTGTTGTTGAAGTCCCCCATTTTGTGGTATTTTGTGTTGGCAGCCCTAGCAAACTACTACACCAACAAAGTCTTTATTTTCCCTTACTTCTGAAGGATGGTTTTTCCGGATATAGACTCTTTGGCTGGTGGGTTTTTTTTTTCAACCCTTTAAATATTTCATACTACCCTCTTTGCTCGCATGATTTTTGAAGCAAGTCCGATGTAATTCTTACCTTTGTTCCCCTCTAGGTACGGTGTTTTTCTTCTCTGACTTTTTAAGAGATTTTTCCTTGGCTTTATGCAATTTGAATATGACCTGCCTAGGTGTGTGAGCGTGCGTGCCTCTGTGTGTGTGTGTGTGTGTGTGTGTGTGTGTGTGTGTGTGTGTGTATTGGTGTTTATTCTGCTTGGCGTTCTCTGAGGTTTTTTAGATTTGTGGTGTGGTTTCTGTCACGGATTTTAGAAAAATCCTAGCCATTATTATGTCAAGTAGTTGGTGTTGCCTTTTCTCTTTCTTCTGCTTTTGAGAGTCTCCTTATACATGTGCTATGCTTTTGATGATCGCCTCACAGTTAGTAGATATTCTGTCCCAATTTTTATTATTTTTTTCTCTTTACAACTCAGTTTGGGACGTTTCTGTCGACATATCTTCAAGTGCTCGGATTCTATCCCCAGCCCTTTCCAGTCACCAGATGGCGTCTGTCAGATGATGTAGATTTTATTTCTGTTAGTGTTTTCTGTTTCTAGTATTTCCTTTATATTCTTTCTTAGGGTTTCTGTCTCTCTGTTATTATCCGTACACTGTCGGTTCGTGCGTGTCGTCCACTTTTTCCTTAGCATATGAATCATACCTCTTTTTAATTTCCTGTCTGATGACTTCACAACCCCTGCCGTATCTGAACCTGGTTCTGACACCTGCTTTGTCTCTTCAGATTGTTTCTTCTTTCCTTTTACCATGCCATGTACCATTTGTGGCTGTCGAAAGCCAGTCATGAATTATCAGGTGTTGGAAGTAAACTGGCCTTTCATATGACATTTATTTTTATCCGGCTAGGAGATACACTGTATTTACCCTTTTCTGTATCTGTGGTGTCAGAGGATTCAGTTTCCATGAGTGTCTTTGTCCCCCGGCATCCTTCATTTCCCTGGAAAACCCTTCTTAAGTAGAATCTGAGCCTTGGCACTCTCTGAGCAGCAATCCACTGTTATTAGACAGGAGCCCCGTTGAGGTTCGCTCTGGTCCGGACTGAGGAGAGGCATCCTGTGATCCTGGGATCAGGTCTCAGTCGTTCAGTGTACCTGTCCCCCTGGGCTGGGACCTTCTCCAGTGTTTCTCAGCTTTTTTCCCCATCTTCTGGGAAGAAGGAAGGCTACAGGGGGCCTGAAGTTTGGGAATTTCCCTTACCCCAAGTCCAGGAAGGCTTCCCCCTTGCTGGGTAGGCCTTTCTTGTGGAGAATGCTCTTGGCTTCTTTCAAAATGGTTACCTCTTGCCTCTCCCTGGCCCAACGGGAGGCGGTTTTGCTCTGATCATTACCAAGAAAACCTGGTGAGGATTCTAGGGGCAAACACCGTGATTGTGGAGGGCAGGGCTACCTGAGATGGACAGCTCCCCCAGGAGTTTTTAACTCTCGAGCCACTCCCCGCTCGGCCCCCAGCAGCTCAGGGAAGCCGCCGTGTAAGTTCCAGCCTCAGGTTTGCTGAGTTGCATTCACAGTAACCCATGGTCTCTAGAATCTCTGGTTCCTCCAGGTTTGGGGTGCAGTTCGTCCCGGGAGCTCAGTTCTCTGACATATCCAAAAAGAGTCATTGGTTTTAGTTTTTTCTTGTTGTGAAGATGGGAGTGATGATTTGCAAGCACTTTACATGTGAGAGTAGAATCTTTCCTTTGGATTTTAGACATCGTTTCCTTTAACTCTTTGGACATATCTGATAAAAGTCTTTATGTAGTAATTCCAATGCCTATGCTTCCTTGGGGACAGTTCTCTTGATTGCCCCCCCCACCCCCGCCCATACATGGGCCATGCTTTCTAGATTCTTCACGTGCCTCGTCAAATTTTATTGAAAACTGGACATTTTGAATATCAGAATGTGGCAACCCTGGAAATTAGAGTCCCCTCCTGGCAGGCTCCGTTGTCGCTGCTCGTTGTAGTTACCGTTTATTTAGGACTTGTCTGAATGAATTCTGCAAAGACTATTCTTTTTCGTATATGGCCACCGAAGTCTTACCTTAGTTAGTGGTCCGCTAATGGTGGACAGAGATCTCCTTCCATGCCTGGAACACATCAATCCCGCTGTTGTTTCTGAGAGGCTCAGTGTGCGTGTGGTCTCATCATTCAATCAGGCAGTTTACAAGTCCGTATTAACCTTCAGTAGCCTCAAGGTCAGCCAGAGTTGGGAAGTTAGGGCTGCCCTCACTTTCTTGAACATGCACAATGCCCTAAACATGTACTTGGCCTTCTAGAATCCCAGGATATGTCAGAACTTTTCAAAGCTCCTGTGGACTGTGGTGGCGTAGCCGATTCTTCTAAGCTTTTTGATTAGTCTGGTAAATTTCCCTCAAGGGTTACCTTTCGCCTTAGGCATCCCCCTCCCCGCCCCAAACACTTTCCAGTGAATGTTTTTGGCCAATGCCCTCAAGAAAAGTTTTGTGGGTTTTTTTTGTTTGTTTGTTTGTTTTTTAGCACTAGAGGAGCTCCTAGTTCGTTCAAATAAAGACAAGTCTTTGGAGGAAGGTCTTCCAGTGATCCATTAGGTTAAAAACTGAATTTTTGGGGGGGAATGAGGCTTTAAAAGAGGACCACTCTGCTCCCTTCTATACATTATGGATTATAATGGACCTGGGGGTAGGAAGAATGGGGAGTAATTGCTAACAGGTCTGGGATTTCTTCTGAGAGTGAGGAATTCTGAAATTAGATAGTGTCGATGAGTGGCACAACCTTGTGAATATACTAAAAACCACAGAATTATGCACTTTAAGATGATATGTGAAATACATCGATATAAATAAGAATTGAAGTTCCGATACATGGACGAACCTTGAAAACATGATGCTGAGGGAAAGAAGCCACGCAGAATAGGCCTTATATTTTCTGATTCCATTTGCTAGGAATGTCCAGATTATCGAAATCCGTAGGCAGGAAGTAGATGAGTGGTTGCCGGTGGCTGGAGAGAGGGGAAATGGGAGTGATTGCTACCCGGTACGAAGTTTCTTTTGGAGGTGAGGAGAATGTTCTGGAATTAGATAGTGAGACCGAGGCACAGATTTGCAGATACAGTGTACTAAAAACCACTGAATCGTACCTTTTAACAGAGAGAACATCATGGTGTGTGAATATATCAATTAAAAAATGCTGTTTTAAGGAAAAAATAACGCTGTTAGAGAGCATAAATGCATTCATGTATTCAGAAAATATTTATGGGGTACTACTGCTTACCTGACGTGTCTAGGGACTAGGGACCAGTAATGGAACAAAAATCCTTCCCCTCATGGCCTGGCGGGCTCAGTTTGAAGAGCGTGCGACTCTTCATCTCAGGGTTGTGAGTTTGAGCCCCATGCTGGGTGTAGAGATGAGTTAAAAATCAGTCAGTCAATAAACTTAAAAACAAAAGTCCTTCCCCTCGTGGACCATATATTCTGTTCTTAGAAGACAAGTAATAAGATAAATGGCTCAAAACTAGGGTCTTAGGCGGTGCAAAGGAACAAATAAAGCAGGGAGGGGAGAGTGGTGTAATTAAATTTCGAACCACCTCAGTAAGCAGGTGGCATTTTAGCAAAGATCTGAAGGGTTGTCAGAAGGCAAACCACGAGAATATCTCAGGGAAGAGCATTCCGGGCAGAGGGAGCAGCAAGTGCAAAGGCCCTGGCACGGAGCTGGGCGTGAGGAGCCGCAGGGAGAGGAGCGCGGCTGGAGTGAAGAAGGTAAAAGGGGGAAGGTAGGTGGAGTTGAAGCCACGACGGGTGGCGAAGGCGAAGGAGTCTGCATTGGGTCTCGCAGGCCACTGTCAGGAGTTCACTTTTGTCTTCTACTCAGAGTGACCAGTGGGCTTTCCGGCGGCACAAATTCCCATCTGTCCCATTCTGGTCTGGTAGGGTCCTTCGCCCAGCCCCCAGAGGAGACATGCTCTGGAGCAGGAAAGCCCAAGAGTAGCAGAGAATTTGCACCGTGGAGCCTCCCTCTGCTCTAGATACACTCCCGGTGGGAGCAGCGAGCTGTGCCCACTGGGTCACGGGTGGAGAGCGAGGAGCCGGAAATCCCTGGCCTTTCCCTGTCTCCACCTGATTGGGCCTCCCTGGGGCCTAGGAAACTGCACTTAGGGCCGTAGGCCTCGATGGGCCGGCGGGAGGAACAGAGGCAGCGAGAAGCTTCTCCCAGGGGTGGGGAAAGTTTGCCTGCACTGATTTCAAGTGAGTGCAGATTGCGAGCCATTCTTCGTCATTTCCCCCGCCAGTCACGCGCCGCCGCCAAGGGCCTTTTCACCAAAGCCACCAGGGTAAGACGCAGGAAGGGGTCAGAGGCAGGCCCGGGAGGAGAAAGAAAAGGAACTCGTGAGGACAGGTGTCTGACTGTGCAGTGAGTACACGCCACAGCTGAGTCAGAGTGACCTCCGGTCCGTTCGCATCCTCTCTGTTACTATGAGCATTCTGGAGTTGGTGATAGGGAATTCCTTTTCTGGAAGAGCCTCTCCCTTCGTGGGCCACTAGGCCCCATGCTGAATGCCAGCATGAGCAGTAGGTTTAACTGAGAATCTCTGAGATTTCTCGGGACGTGTACGTACGAGGTAACACAGACACTGGACGTCAGGATCGTGGTTTCCGCCATCAAAGACGATCACGGTTTGCTTGTGGAAGTCACATGGGGGCGATGTTTACTTCTTCTAGCCGTTGATATCACCTCTTAGGGGTTCTGTACTTGAAGCTTTTGATAAGCCAGAGGCGTTTGGCCCTTCTTCACCCTGGTTTATCTCTGGCCCGGGGGCGCTGTGCGGTTACCTTTTGCGAGCCACTTCATCTTTCCGCGGGCTGTGAATTTCTCCCCGGGGATGAAGGAAATGTTAGCGAGGATCGATGCACAAATTTGCAGATCTACTAGCAACCCCCGAATCGTACATCTTAACAGGGTGAACATCGTGGTGTGTGCGTCGTACCTCAGTAACAGCGTTATTTCAAAAAGACAAAATAATGCTATGGAGAGCATAAATCTGTTCGTATATTTCAAAAACACCTGTGGAGCATCTACCACTTATTTACCTGACAGTTATTTCTGGGGACTAGGGCCTGAGAACTGAACAAATTCTTGCCCTCGTAGGCCATATATTCTGGTGTTAGGAGAAAAGCAAGTGAGGTCACTTTTCTTGATAACATCTTAGATCACCTCTGTGAATGTCCTTGAAGCACACTCAAGAGTCTCAGGTAATTTGTTCTCTGGTTTCCCGATGGCGCTTCGCATAGGACCTAGTCCGTTGGTTCTGCCCATGAGGGTCCCAAAAGGCAACAAGTGAACTTGTCTCAAAACGAACCAACACAGCGATGAAGCTTTTGTTCAGAATCGCCAACATTTAGGAGGCACCATGATGTCCTTCAGCAGGTGACTGGAAGGGTAAGCTGCGGGACAGCCAGACAGTGGAGTCTTCTTTAGCGTTAGAAATGAGCTACCGAACCAGGAAAAGACATGGGAAAACCTTAAATGCATTAGCACTAAGTGAAAAAGGCAATCTGAGAAGGCTCCGTGCTGTAGGATTCCAACTACAGGACATTCTGGAAAAGGCAAAACTGCGGGGACGGTAAAAGGAGCAGCGGTTGCCAGGGGTCGCGGGTCAGTGGAGAGGAGTAGCTGGAGCACAGGTTTTTCGGGCGGTGCAGCGACCCCATGTGACACCTCAGTGACGGCCACACGTCACCATACATTTGTTTAAATCCACGGAACGTACAGCATCAAGAGCCACCTGGTTGGTTCTCCAGACTCCTGTGGAGTCTCTCCTCCTCACCCCCGATACCCAGCCACGTGGCCTCTTCTAGAAACTGTGAACCCTCCCCACCTCAGGATCTTTGCCCAAAACCTTTCGTCTGGCTTATTCCTACTTCTCCTTCAGGGTCAGCTTCCAGTCCCTCCCTCAGAGTGGCCTTCCTTGACCTCACAGCCTAAATCTCAGTTACATTCTTTCTCCTTCTACCGTGTCCCTTACACGGACACACTTACCATGCTCTGTGGACTTACTAGTTTATTGTCCGGGTCCCCAGTTGGGTGGCAGATGTCATGAGTGTAAGGGAGGCACCTGCCGTGCTCGCTAATGTATTCCCAGCACGTAGCCCAGGACCCGGCCGCAGGAGGCGCTCAGCTGACCTGTGGAACGCGTGAATAAATGAATGGACTCTGCGAGGTTGATGTTATTAGCTCAGAGTACTTCGGCGATCTGCCTGCCGCCACACAGCTAGCAAGGGGACGGAAGTGGAGGAGACCTCAGAGTTACAGCTCCTAGGTGAATATACCATCTAGGAAAGTATTTACTAAGGGGATGGAAGGTAGGGGTGGGGGGTGGGGGGTGTGTGGGGGAGGTGTGGGGCGTGGAGCTGGCAGGTGAGAAGATTCCAGACCAGTGACTCAGGGACATGGCCCCAGGTGTGTTGGGGTTGGGGGGGTGGGAAGGGCTGGGGTGAGAATGTGCAAGATGCATATTCAGTATTTTACATTTGTTGAAAAATAATCTGTTTTCATAAAACAGACCGCCGAAAGACTGTCCTTTCCCGGGCTGGGAAGAAAAACAGAAAATAGGGCACCTTTTCCTCTAAGGGCAGATTTTTCAGTTTCCCAGAAGGTAGCAGGTTTACAAGGCCACAGAGAAACGGCCGCCCAAGGGCATTCTAGCACTTACCTAAGCAGAGTGGAGGGCTGGAGGGCGCAGGCGACGTTGCCCGTGCCAGGACCACGTTCACGTTCACACGGGGAAAGTAGGTTGTGGTGACACAGCACCCCACACACTGCACGCTCCCACCCCAGCCTCACAGACCGCCCTTCACACCCTCCAGTCTGCACGTGGCTTAGACTCCGCAGCCCCCACCCCCAAACTCCATTTCAGCCCACATCACCCCCACGGGCTTCGCATCAGCCCGGTCTTGCCTCCTGCCACTGCCTAGGCCGGTCCAGGCGCCCTCCTCTGGCGGGCACCTGGTGCCTGTGCTTGTCCATGAGGGACGGGCTGGCAGCTACCAGTCATGTACACGGGGAAGAGCTGACGCCGCATGCAGTAGGGCCGGCGGCCAGCCGGGGCTGTGCTTGGACGGTTTGCTTTTGTTTCTTTCTCTGGCTTGGATTGGGGAGGGTGTTGTCTGGGCAGGTAGTGGTTTTTTTGTGTGTATCTGTCTGTTAATGTCTTTCTGGGAAAAGACCCTTATTTTTCTAGAGTGATTTGACACAGTTTTGGTGAAATGCATTAACTTTCCCCTTTCGAAAGACTCATGGGAAGGGAATAATGGAAACAACTTCATATGCCAAAGAAAACAGATAGGGCGTGAAGAGACGGTTTATCAACATTTAAATCTCCACATGGCATTTTTGGGTGTTTTTGTTTTTTTTTAAAGAACTTCGCTAGGAATGAAATTGACTAAGTTCAAAGAATGTTAGAGCTGGAAGGAACTTTTGAGATGAAACCAGCTTCTTATTATTATATATGAAGAATGAGAGGCCCAGAGAGGGTAAGTGACTTGTCCAAAGTCACAGAGCACTTGAATGCAGTTGGGGCTGATTTCTAGTCTGGAGCTCAAGTGGGAAGGAAGCACAGTATCTCTCAGTGAAAGGACAGTAGTGTGATTTTAAAGATTTTATTCTATTTTTTATTGTATGGTTATTGGAAGAGAAGTTGGGAGAACTTAATGTTTTAATTTGCCTGGAATCCTACCACTTCAAAATGATCCTTGTGAGTATTTTTGCTGTATAATTTTCCAGACTTTTTAATGTATGTGTATCCTGGTTTAAAAAAAATGCTGTGTTTATTAAAATTGGTTCACACTGTGCATACTTCTTTGCAACGTAATTCGTAACAGACGCACAACTATTGTATTGAATGGATGTACCTTCGTTAATTTAATCAGTCCCTGTGATAGACACATAAGCTTTTTCAAATGTTAAGCTCTTATAAAAGATGCTGCATTAAAGATTCCTGTTCGTACATCTTTTGCTGAAGTGGTGTCTACTTACTGATCGGTATGAGTTTTTGTTTGAACGGAGTGCCATGGTGTCTGTAGGCTGGGTGCAAACCCTGGCTCTGGAACTTACTGTGCAACATGACACAAATCACAACCTTTCTAGGCTCCAATTTCTTCATCTTTAAGTGGAAGCCATCATACTACTGATCCCCTGGAGGAGCTGGGAGGATTAAATGAGATAATACATGTAAAATAGTGCCCAGCACATAGCAAGTCCTAAATCAGTATTAGCTATCATCATGGTCGCCACAAAAAGACGAGTTCTTAACATAACCCCATAGATTTCTAGTACTCTTTATTTTTTTATATCGATTTATTTTTGAGAGAGAGAGAGAGAGTGTGTGTGTGGGAGGGGCAGAGAGAGAGAAGGAGACACAGAAATGGAAGCAGGCTCTAGGCTCCGAGCTGTCAGCACAGAGCCCGACGTGGGGCTCAAACTCATGAACTTCGAGATCATGACCTGAGCTGAAGTCGGCGCTTAACCAAGCCACCCAGGCACCCCTATTACTCTTTAAAAGGGAGTAATCAGAGTTTCATAAGGAGGTTTTTAGTTGTAACTAAAGTAGCTAAATTAATACTTCTTTAAATTTTTATTTATTTTTGAGAGAGAGGGAGACAGAGTGTGAGCAGGGGAGGGGCAGAGAGAGAGGGGGACACAGAATCCGAAGTAGGCTTCAGGCTCTGATCTGTCAGCACAGAGCCCGACGCGGGGCTCGAACCCACGAGCTGTGATATCATGACTCAAGCTGACATCGGCGGCTGAAGCAACTGAGCCACCCAGGTGCCCCTGATAAATGACAAATTTAAGTAAGCTGTGGGCTGTTGAGCTACCTGCCATGTTCTGGTTACATGCTTACTTCCAGCCAAAACAGAAAAGCATAGCTTTTCATTGAAGGTTCTTAAGTAATTGGCTGTTTTCTGATAACTGAAGCCACCTGTGATTCTTTCTCCTTTGGAAAGTGCTCTAAGCACAATTTATGCCATAAAAGCAGCAGGATTTATATGCTATCACCTAAAAAGTTTCCCAGTGCCTCAGAAAATTGGGGCAGGAGGTGCCTGGGTGGCTCAGTCCGTTCAGCCTCCGTCTCTTGATTTCAGCTCAGGTCGTGGTCTCTCTCTCTACCTCTCCACCACTCTTGCTCTCTCTCCAAAATAATGAGAATGAGAAATTTTAAAGAATTTATAAATGGCATTAATTAACGACAAAAAATGATTAATGGATACCCCCAGGATAAAGGTACCTAAGAAGCTGTTTAATCAGATTCCCTTGTTCTCTCAAAGGTAAGTTTGCTGACACAGCAGGCTCAGCCGCTCTCCACCTGCCCTTATTTTTCTTCCAAGTCGCTAGTGGGAGAAGGGCCACATCTGTAAGTCCAATGAGCAGAACCACTTCATTCATCAAGACACGGCATGGCTTGTCTATGAGTGAGGCACCCCTGGCTGAATTTCTTTTAAAAAGGGGATGATGATAATGGTGGCTGTGCAGGTGAAAACAGGATAAATCACCTACAGTTGTCAAGCACAGGCCCATGGTTAGAAGCTACTCTCAATATTCAGGATATTAACACGTCTCAGGGTACCTGTAAACACCTCATAAAGAACCATAAAGCCACCAGTCTGGCCTGGCCCTTATTTGACACTCTTCAGTGGGAACGAGAATTCAGGAAGGTAGTTGGGGGTTGTGGGAGGAGTAAACTCTGGTCTACAACACAGGCCCCGTAAAGGGCACGCTTGCGCTGTCGGAGGGCGCCCTGCAGCCGCCAGAGCAGAGCCCAGCAGAGGATGCATGCTCTCCAGCTGTGTCCAAAGTCAAAGGAAGGGCCCCTTGTACTGGAAGCGTTCTTGAATGCACCAAGCACCGGGCAGGGGGTGACACTTGAATTCTGACGTGGGTTTATTATTAAAAATCTGGAGTACTTGGACTTTCTCAAGGGGCGTCTGGGGTTTCCTGCAAGGTGCATGGAGCAGAGGGCTCCGCTTTCAGCGCGCTATTGCAAAACCCCAGAGCAAGCGCCCCCCAGCTAATCGTTTCGTCTGAATGGCCAGCCCGGGTCGTGGACCTGCGTGCGAACGGAACCGAACCAGAGAGTCCCATCCATTAACTACCGCCTTCTCGGAGGGAGAGTCGCGCTCAGAGCCCTTAAGGCAAGGGGGACTACCGTCGCTTCCCTGCTGGGGCTGCCAGGGGCCCCGCGCTTTCTCCAGCCCTACCTCTGAGTCCCTCGCCCTGGAGGAGCTTAGGGCGACAGCCCTGCACCGACCCGCGCGCAGCGAGGGCCAGGCGAGGGACGTTCTCCCCTTACATCTCCGTGGACTCTGGGGGCTGGCGGGAGATTTTGTTCCCCACCCTTTCCCGGGCCCCCGGGTGGCTCGCACCGCCAGGCGAGGCCCCTACCCCGAGGTGGTGCCTCGCATAAGCAGCGAGTTAGAGCCCTCGGGCACGCCCCCTCCCGCCTCAAGTTCTTGGCCAGCACTCCGCCTACCTCGCGGCCACGCCCCGGCCGCGTGCGCTCCCTGGAAGTCCCGCCCACCACGGCTGGGATACCTAATCTCACCAGCTGGACTCCAGCGAGACCTGGGAGAGCCGCGGGGTCAGAGCCTGGGCTGAGACAGGTGCTTTGGCTAACATCAGATGTTAACATCTCCTTCCCCTGGGAGAAGCGAGTTACGGGACACCGCCGCTGCGCTTAGGTCGTGGCCCTTCGCCGTCCTTTACCCTCTCTGCCTTTCCAGGTGGGAAGCCTTCCTGTATCTCAGTGAAGGTAGTGGGAGAAGAGGAAGAAATGTGGTCCGAAGTGGGCCAGGGTGGAGACCGGGTGGGAAGGAGGCGGCGGCGGCCCGGAACCCAGGAAGCAGCAGCCAGAGCTGTCCTCTTGAGGCCCCTGAGGGGTAGCAGCCCAGGGACAGGCAGCAGCACCCCTGCCGCACCACGTTCACCACCACCCTGGCAGCTTTACACCGCACCGAAGACTCGGAGGTGCCTGGTTCTCCAGGGGCTCGGTTGTCTCTGGATATCTTCCGGATTCCGCCCCCCCTCCCCCCGCCTTTCTTCAGGGCCAAAAGCCACCTAGCGGGCCCAAGGCCACCGGGGCCCCCATCCCAATACCCCAGGGTGAGAGCCTATCTACTGGGCATCAAGGTAAATATTGTCATGCAGTATTTGAATCTAAGTAGGGAACCATTGGCTGGAAGCCAGTTTTAAATAACGTTTTAGTAGAGCCGTGCACGAAGCACAGTGAAGCAAGTTCAGGATCAGGTCCTACCTATATTCAAATTTTAATAATTTGGGGGTACCTGGGTGGCTCAGTTGGTTAAGCCTCGGACTTCAGCTCAGGTCATGATCTCATGGGGCAGGTGCCAGCGGAGCCCCACGTGGGGCTCTGTCCTGACAGCTCAGCCTGGAACCTCCTTCAGATTTTGTCTCCCTCTCTGTCTCTCAAAAGTAAATAAATAAAGTTTGATAATGTTTGTCATGAGTTATTTTTGAGATAAGTTGTTTATGTTAAATACTGCATTAAAACATGTGTCTTGATTACTGATTTCTTTGGCCCCACATTAAATTTTGCATTGGAGGCAAAACCATCCCCTAAGGCAAGCCTCAAACTGGGTATTACAGAAGAGTATCCTGAGGTGGAGGGGGGAGTAGGAAAGGGATAGGAATTTT
The DNA here is from genome assembly GCA_004024585.1 of Paradoxurus hermaphroditus. NCBI lineage: Eukaryota > Metazoa > Chordata > Mammalia > Carnivora > Viverridae > Paradoxurus > Paradoxurus hermaphroditus. The sequence goes on from PITB01005199.1 coordinate 89,228, forward strand.
AAAACAAGCATGAAATAACATCCATATATTTAATGTCATCCACATCTCCGAAGACCGAAACACTGGCGATTTTCTCCTCTCAGAAAGGAGCTTGCCATAAGCGTGGGTGTGAACGAAGCCAGAGTGCAGAGGAGTCAACCTGAAAAACGCAGTTGGGCCAGACAGTCATTCTAAGGCGTGCCTCAGGGCTTTTGTCCTGGACATTCTCACGTGGGATTGTTTTCATTGCCTTTTTCCATTACTGGAATAGAAGTTTTGAATTTTGGGACTTTAAGGGATAGAAAATGGGATAAACTTCAGTTTATGGAAATTACCCATTACCAGTGGAAACGTGAGCTCCTAGAGGGAAAAAAATAGAAAATTTTTTTTTCAATACTCAATTCCTAACACAGCAACCTTGGGAGGGGGGATGGTAGCCCTCTATAAAGGAATATTTCTTCTCCTGTGTAGTCACGTTGGGACTCCATCTGGCCCGGAAGTGTTTTTACATTAATGCACTGAGGAGCTGGGTTAGAAGAGTTCAATTGTACTCAATTCTTTAAAATATTTAAAACCAAGCAGAACCTCTGAGCTAAAATGAGTAATTTGTAAGTATGTTGGCACTGGTGCAAGGGAGTGATTCGTTCACAGAATACAGGACAGGAGCCTAACGTCTGCTTAGTTTTGCTGAAACTGACTGAGGAAGAGAGCTTCAAGTCCAAGTCCTCATACTGGTGCTTTTAAGCATTAGGTAAAGTCAAGCAGGGAGTGGCATCCCTAGATCTGTCGAAAACAAAACAAAAAAGGAACTACAGGTGAGCTTCCACTGACGTATAAAAGGGTGAAAATGGGAGTTCTGATCTACACACAGACTGCGGATACCACACAAGTTCGATCTTCTGAAACTACCAAAGGCAGGGGCACCTGGGTGGCTCAATCGGTTGGGCGACTGACTTCGGCTCAGGTCATGATCTTGAGGTCTGTGAGTTCGAGCCCTGCGTCGGGTTCTGTGCTGACAGCTCAGAGCCTGGAGCCTGCTTTGGATTTTGTCTCCCTCTCTCTCTGCCCCTCCTCTGCTCGCACTCTCTCTCTCTCTCAAAAATAAAAAAATAAAAACATGAAACTACCAAAGGCAGAAGTGAATATTTTCTTGAAGAATTTCTAACATCTAAGGATTTTTTTTTCCCCTTTTGGCAGTACAATTACGAACAGGTGGGTTTTGTGGAATTTGGTGGTGGTGGGGAGGCAGATTTGTACCTGTCTTAATTTGAAGTACTCTTTTCATTTTCCCAAGCAGTGATGACTTATTGGTAGGTCACGGGATCGAAAGGGGACTACCTGAGATGACAGAAAACCCTAAGTTGTATCACAAAAGTATTGGTGGGGGGAAACCAGGAGCAGCCTGCCAGCTTTGCTGCAGAGCATGTGTGAATGCACTGTTGGAAACGGGCTGTAGAACCAGTGATGGGGTGTCTGAAGAGCAGCTCAACAAAGCAGGCCACCGGCGGCCACAGCCGGCCTCGCAAGTCTGGCCAGGGCTTGGGAGGCTCAGGCTTCGCTGCTTTCTCAAACAGGCAAAGCAAACTCAGAGAAAAAGAAAAAAATTGGTGACTTGCTTTCGCCAGGGTTGCATACTGGTCTATTAATGGAGCGCTGAAAGGAGAAAGAGCCACAAGAAACAAAAAGGGAAGAGAATGTTCTCATCTACTTTCAAACTCTCCAGCATGAATTCCAAGAAACTCTTAATATATGCTTTTTCTTTCCTCTTTTGTATATGTAAGAACCCGTCTTATGAACCAGTATTGGGAATAGGGACCCACTAAGCTGGCGCGGACGACAGCACACCATGGGCTCCGCTGTTTATGGGTTTGACCACTGACTCATCTGAATCTCCCCCGAATGCGCTCTCTTACACAGGCCTTCTTTAAGACTCTAAACTCGCACAGAGGAATGATCCTAGATCCCGAATCTGAGAGCGAAAGTGAGGAAGGAGTCAGACAGGGAGAGGAGACCCACGGTGTCACAATTTGTAGTTGGGAAACTTCCAAAAGGATTAAATACAATGTAAATTCCATTAACCAGGATGCTGTCCAGTGGGGTCAATTGACACTGTTTTTAAAATTAATTTTATTGAGGCATAATCGACATATAACGTTAGTTTCAGGTGTATAACACAGTGATCTGTATACATTGCAAAATGATCACAGTTAAGTCTAGTTAACATCTGTCATCAGTTATAAAATTTTTTTCTTGTGCTGAGAACTTTAAGATCTATCTACCCTCTTAGCAACTTTCAAATATGCAATGCAGTATTATCTTTTTAATTATTATTTTAGAGAGACAGTGTGAGCAGGGGAGAGGGCAGGGAGAGAAAGAATCTTAAGCGGGCTCTATGCTCAGCATGAAGCCCGATATGGGGCTCAGTCTCACAGCCATGAGATCATGACCTAAGCCGAAAGCAAGAACTTGATGCTTAAGCAACGGAGCCACCCAGGCGCGCCGCAATGCAGTATCAGTAAGTATAGTCACCATGCTGTACATTACATCCCCATGACTTATAACCAAAAGTTTGTACCCTATGACCCCCTTCACCCATTTCTCCCATCTCCCCCAACCTCTGGCAAATGCCAGTCTGTACTCCAAGTTTGGTTTCCTCTGTGTGTGTGTGTGTGTGTGTGTGTGTGTGTGTGTGTCTGTTAGCACACGTACATGTGTGTTTTAGCTTCCACATGTAAGATCATATCTTGTCTTTCTCTGTCAGACTAATTTAGCACAATGTCCTCGAGGTCCATCCGTGTCGTTGCAAATGGCACGATTTCACTCTCTGTCACGGCTGAACAATACTCCATTGTGTGTGCATGTACACAGACGACGTTTTCTTTATTTGTTCATCCACTGATGGACACTCAGGTCGTTTCCATGTCTTGGCTATTGTAAATAATTCCGCAGTGAACAGGGGGTGCCTCCTGTCGACCTGATTCTAAAATGCCTAATGTCACTCTCCTACCACAGGAACTGGAGATGGGAACTGGGGTCTCCTTGTTATGGAGAAGAGCCGGCAGGACCTAGGATGCTCCACCACCCCGGGCGATACCACCTTCCACCCAGAATCCTAAAGTGGGAGCTAGAATCAGGTAGGTTGACAGTGTCCTGAACCCAGGAAGGGTGGAAGGTGGGGCCAGGGTGGCACATGCAGAATTGACGATGGTATGCCACTTTGCCTCCAAGCTGCTGATGGCAGAAAGGGAGATTTAATGAATTTGCACCTAGTTTAGCTCAGCGTTAAAGGCTAAAATACCGAGGCAGCGTCCAGAGCTGCAGCAACTCTCATGTCCCCGCTAGAAGAGCCACAAGCCTCCTTAGCCTCCTTACCAGACCGCCTTTATTTAATCTATTTTTGAGAGAGAGAGAGAGAGAGAGAGAGAGAGAGAGAGAGAGAGAGACCAGGGGAGGAGCAGAGAGAGAGGGAGACAAAAAATCAGAAGCAGGTTCCAAGTTCTGAGCTGTCAGCACAGAGCCGCGTGGGGCTTGAACTCATGGAACTGCGAGATCAGGACCTGAGCTGAAGTCAGATCCTCAACCTACTGAGCCGCCCAGGCGCCCCACCCCCAGACCACCTTTTTAACTCTCAAGAGGTTTCAAAAGATGACTCTTTAGTCATCCTTACAGGAAACCTTCTGAAAATCCAATGTGCATCTATTGATTAGCTACTTCAGACTGAAGATGGGCTTTTCAAATAAGGAGCTTTTATTCTGAGTAAGAGAGAAAGAGAGAGAGAGAGAAAACAAACATATCCCAAGCAGGCTCCACGCTCCATGCAGAACCCGACAGAGGGCTCAATCTCATGACCACGAGGTCATGACCCGAGCTGAAACGAAGAGTCAGACACCTAACCGACTGAGCTGCCCAGGCCGCCCCCTCCCTCAGACTGACTTCCAAAAGGACCTGCTTTTCCCCATGCTCGGCTCCCCGCATCAGCAGGGTGACCCTGGCTCTAGTGAGGAGGGGGCAGAGCAGCTGGACGGCTGATGTTCTGCCGTGAGGACAATAACGCTGCTCTGTGCTGCTAGCAGGCAAAGCATAACAGCAAGGACACAACACCGGTCACTAGCTAGTCTTGTATCCAAGACCTGGAAAATACTTAAAGAACATTAAAAGTGGGAGAATAAAAGCAAAGCAGTGAGCCTAGGCCAGAGCCTGGCACAAAGTCCATCCTCACAAAGGTTGAGCTGAACAGAGGGAGTGCAGTAGTAACTTTGCAAAGATACTTTAGCAATAAGGAAATTTCTCCCACTGTGGTTTAAAATCTCAATAGCACATGGATTGGTATGTTGTGTTTTTCTATGAAGACAGTAACTTTTCAATATACTAAACCAATCCATTTTTTCTCTCTGATTGAAGGTTTTGTTTAAGAGTAGAAGGGCCAAGTCCCGGAGACATCAGAGGGTTTTAAATCTCAGAAGTACGTCCCTGTTGCCACGGCTTACCTTGCCATCATAATCTTACACGGGCCCTGTAATGCCGCTTTTCTTCTGGAGCCCAAATGGAGACAGGTTCCTCTGGTGGGCCTGCAGCCCAGAACACCCACGGCTAATCTACTGGGTGAGATCATGGTATTGTGGTTAAGCAAGAAAATGCTTTTTAAAAATATTTTAGAGAGAGTATGTGCGAGCAGGGGAGAGGGGCAGAGAGAGAGAAAGAGAGAGAGAGAGAGAGAGATTGAATCCCAAGCAAGCTCCATACTCGGCACAGAGCCCGATGTGAGGCTCAGTCTCACGACCATGAGATCATGACCTGAACTGAAATCAAGAGCTGGACGCTGGGAGAGGGGCCAGGATAGCGGAGCAGCATGGAAGTTCTCAGCTTCTCTCATCCCTGAAACGCAGCTAGATCAGCACCAAACCATTTTGCACACCTAGAAAATTGACCTGAGGATTAACACAACAATCTGAGTAACGTGAGCCACAGACCTCGGCAGGTACAGAGCGCGGAGAGGCGAGCAGGGGGAAAGAGAAGCCCTGGAGGGCAGGGAGCTGTATTTGCAGAGAGGGGAGAGTCCAGGAAAAGCCCTCGCCTGCGAAAGTAGCTGGAGAGAAAGAGTGGGAACACCCACAAGTAACTGAACGAGAAAGGGAGAAAGGAGAAAGGAGAGGGTTTAAATTCCATTAAGCCTCTATAAATAAGGGGAGTGCAGAGTCTGAAACTCCGCAGCCCCATACCTAGACGTGCTCGGGTGGGAAGGGTGAATCCCCAGGAGCAGGCAGCGAGGTCCGAGGGTTCCGTGGGCAACACGGGGAGAGGCGGTTCCCCTGCTAGGAGGACATTTGGTAGAGACGTAGAGGCCCTACGGCCTCCCCACAGGCAAAGGTCCCAGCGGACCCCAGAGAACAGCCACGTTTACTGGTACTGGGACAAAAATGCCAGGGGGTGGTGAAACCCGGCGCTGGCTGTGTGTTGTGTTTTGCCATAATCTCTAAACCTCTGCTGCCTCGGGATCCCACGAACTTTCCCTGGGGCGAGCTCTCGCCAGACAATCGCTGAGCCTCTGCGACAGCACAACCTCACAACCGCATGAATGTTCCCGGGGGCAGGCCGGTACCCGGCCACTGCTCGGAGAGACCCTTCCCCAGAGGGTCGGAGTGAGTCTAAGCCGCAAGGCTCTCAGCGGTGAGGGATTTGGAAACATAGTCCCATCTGAGATATAATTCAGGAGGGAAGTGTGCCCAGTGGGCTAATGGCTTGAACAACATGGACAGCTGGACATGGAAGCGGGGGTGGACGGAAGCCAGAGACAAAGGAGGGGTGCTTGATTGCTGGTTAGTGAGAGCACAGAGTTCTAATACCAGCCTGGGAAGCTGGGTGATGCCATTTGCACCTCTCCTGCACATGTGTGCGTGCGCGCGCCTGCACACACACGTTCCACACCAATCCACCCCAGTAAGCTATGCGATGCCACCTAGTGGAGAACAGAGCCATTACGCCAAGCCCTGCTCAAATGCGCCAACCAAGCTCAGGCCTTAGAGGATGACCACACGTCTCTCGTCCTGCTTAGTGTATGAACTATAAAGTGCTTCATAGTTAGACTTCGAGGGAAAACTGGATGTAATTTCATTCACATTTCATTCTGTTTGTTGGTCCATCTATGTGGGCTTTTCTCATTTCTTATTCTTTTCTTATTCTTGGATATAGAAAGAGAAAAAAATTATTTATATTTTCCATTTAAAAAACTTAAAAAAAAATTTTACTATATTTTTTATTCTTTGTAAGTTTTAAAATTCTATTTTGCTTTCTTCATTTCATTTTATTCTATTTTACTGTATACATCTTTTTAAGTTTTTAAACATTTTCTTTTTTTTTTCTTTTCCTTTCTTCCCCCTTTTTCTCTATTCTATCAAGTTTCTTCCAACACAAGACCAAAACACCTAGGATCTAGATTCCTTTATTTGAATTTTATGTGTTGTTTTTAATTTTTTAATTTTAATTTTCTATTTTATTAATTCTTTTTCTTCCTCCAAAATGACATAACAAACAAATTCACCCCAAAAGAAAGAACAGGAAGAAATGACAGCCGGGGACTTAATCAACACAGATATAAGCAAGATATCTAAACTAGAATTTAGAATCTTGACAATAAGAATACTAGCTGGGGTTGAAAAAAGCATAGAATCCCCTTCTGTGGAGACAAAGAAGTAAAATCTAGTCAGAACAAAATGAAAAATGCTATAACTGAGATGCAATTTCAAATGGATGCTGTGGCATCAAGGATGGATAAGGCAGAGCAGTGAATCAGTGATATAGAAGACAAAATGATGGAGAATAATGAAGCAGAAAAAAAGGAGGGAAACTAAGGCAAAAAAGCATGATATAAGAATTAGAGAACTCAGTGACTTATTGAAAAGGAATAACATCCGAATCGTAAGAGTCCCAGAAGATGAAGAGAGAGAAAAAGGGGTAGAAGGTTTATGCAAGCAAATCAGAGTGGAAAACTTTCCTAGCCTGGGGAAGACACAGACATCAAAATCCAAGAAGCGCAGAGAACTCCCATTAGATTGAACAAAGCCCGACCATCAACAAGACATATCATAGTCAAATTCACAAAATACACATACAAGAATTATGAAAGCAGCAAAGGAAAAAAAAAGTCCTCAACCTACAAGGGAAGACAGATCAGTTTCACAGCAGACCTATGCACGGAAACTTGGCAGGCCAGAAAGGAGTGGCAGGATATATTCAACGTGCTGAATTGGAAAAAATATGCTGCCAAGAGTACTTTATCCAGCAAGGCTGTCATTTAAAATAGAAGGAGGGAGAGAGAAAGAGTTTCCCAGACATACAAAAACTAAAGGAGTTCGTGACCATGAAACCAGTCCTGCAAGAAATTTTAAGGGGGACTCTCAGAGGGAAGAAAAGACAAAACAAAACAAAAAGAGACCAAAAGTAACAAAGACTAGAAAGGACCAGAAAACACACCAGAAACACCAACTCTACAGGTAACACAATGGGAATAAATTCATATCTTTCAGAACTCCATCTAAATGTCAATTGACTAAATTCCAATCAAAAGACATAGGGTAACAAAATGGACAAAAACACAAGATCCATCTATATGCTGTTTACAAGAGACTAATTTTTTTTTATTTTTAATGTTTATTTATTTTTGAGACAGAGACAGTGTGAGCGGAGGAGGGGCAGAGAGAGAGAAAGACACAGAATCCGAAGCGGGCTCTGGACTCCGAGCTGTCAGCACAGAGGCTGCCGCAGGGCTCGAACTCACAGACTGTGAGATCATGACCTGAGCCGAAGTCAGATGCCCGACCGACTGGCCACCCAGGCACCCCTAGAAGAGACTCATTTTAGACCTGAAGACACATGCGGATTGAAAGTAAGGGGATGGAAAACCATCTATCATGCTAATGGTCAGTAAAAGAAAGCTAGAGTAGCCATACTTATATCAGAATATCTAGATTTTAAAAAATGTAACAAGAGATGAAGAAGAGCATTACATAATAATTAAGGGGTCTATACACCAAGAGGATCTAACAGTTATAAACATTTATGCCCCTAATGTGGAGGAACCCAAATATATAAATCAATTAATCACAAATATAAACTCATTGATAATAATACCATAATGGCAAGGGACTTCAACACTCCACTTACAGTAACAGTTAGATCATCTAAGCAGAAAATCAACAAGGACATAAAGGCTTTGAATGACACACTGGACTGGATGGACTTCACAGATATACTCGGAACATTTCATCCTAAAGTGGCGGAATACACATTATTCTCAAGTGAGTATGGAACATTCTCCAGAATAGATCACATGCTGGGACACCAATCAGCCCTCGACAAGTACAAAAAGATCAAGATCATACCGTGCGTATTTTCAGACCACAACGCTATGAAACTTGAAATTAGCCACAAGAAAAACTTTGGAAAGACAATGAATACTTGGAGATTAAAGAACATCCTACTAAAGAATGAATGGGTTAACCAAGAAGTCAAAGAGGAAATTAAAAAATACATGGAAGCCAATGAAAATGAAACTATGAAAGCCCAAAACCTCTGAGATCCAGCAAACGCGGTCATAAGAGGGAAGTATATAGCAATCCAGGCCTTCATAAAGAAGGAAGAGAAGTCTAAGATATACAACCTAACCTTACACCTAAAAGAGCTGGAAAAAGAACACCAAATAAAACCCAAAACCAGCCCCAGGAAATAATAAAAATTAGAGCAGAAATCAATGCTATAAACAAAAAAACAGTAGAACAGATCAATGAAACCAGGAGTTGGTTCTTTGAAAAAATTAATAAAACTGATAAGCCACTAGCCAGTTTGATCACAAAGAAAAAGTAAAGGACCCAAATAAATAAAATCAAGAATGAAAGAGGAGAGATCACAACCAACACAGCAGAAATACAAACAATAATAGGAGCATATTATAAGCAATTATATGCCAATAAATTGGGCAATCTGGAAGAAATGGGCAAATTCCTAGAAACATATAAACTACCAAAACTGAAACAAGAATAGAAAATTTGAACAGACCCATAACCAGTAAAGAAATAGAATTAGTAATCAAAAATCTCCCAAAAAACAAGAGTCCAGAGCCAGATGGCTTTCCAGGGAAATTCTACCAAACATTTAAGGAAGAGTTAATACCCATTCTCTTCAAGCTGTTCCAAAAAATAGAAATTGAAGGAAAACTTCCAAATTCTTTCTATGAAGCCAGCATTACCTTGATTCTAAAACCAGACACAGACCCCACAAAAAGGAGACCAATTTCCCTGATTGAACATGGATGCAAAAATTCTCGACAAGATACTAGCAAACCAGATCCAACAATACATTAAAAGAATTAGTCACCGCGATCAAGTGGGATTTATTCCTGGGATGGAGGGGTGCTTCAATATCCACAAATCAATCAATGTGATACACCACATTAATAGAAGAAAGCATAAGAACCACATGATTCTCTCGATAGATGCAGAAAAAGCATTTGACAAAATACAGCATCCTTTCTTGATAAAAGCCCTCAAGAAAGTAGCGATAGAAGGATCGTACTTTAAGATCATAAAAGCCATATATGAAAGACCCATCGCTATTATCATCCTCAATGGGCAATTATCATCCTGAACTTTCCCCATAAGGTCAGGAACACAACAGGGATGTCCACTCTCACCACTGTTATTCAACATGGTACTGGAAGGCCTAGCTGCAGCAATCTGACAACACAAAAAAATAAAAGGCATCCAAATCAGCAAGGAGGAAGTCAAACTTTCACTCTTTGCAGATGACATGATACTTTACATGGAAAACCCAAAAGATTCCACCAAAAAACTTGTAGAACTGATCCATGAATTCAGCAAAGTCACAGGATATAAAATCGATGCACAGAAATTGGTTGCATCTCTATATACCAATAATGAAGCAGTAAAAAGAGAAATCAGGGAATCAATCTCATTTACAATTGCACCAAAAACCATAAAATACCTAAGATTAAACCTTAACCAAAGAGGTGAAAAATCTATACACTGAAAACTATAAAAAGTTCATGAAAGTATTGAAGAAGACACATAAAAAAAGGAAAAAAATTCCATGTTCATGGATTGGAAGAACAAATATTGTTAAAACGTGGATACTACCCAAACCAATCTACATATACAATGCAATCCATATCAAAATAACACCAGCATTCTTCACAGAGCTAGAACAAACAACCCTAAAATTTGTATGGAACCACAAAAGACCCCAAATAGCCAAAGCAATCCTGAAAAGGAAAACCAAGGCTGGAGGCATCACAATTCTGGACTTCAAGCTATATTACAAAGCTGTGATCATCAAGACAGTATGGTACTGGCACAAAAACAGAGACACAGATCAATGGAACAGAATAGAGAACCCAGAAATGGACCCACAAACATATGGCCAACTAATCTTTGACAAAGCAGGGAAGAATAGCCAATGGAAAAAAGGCAGTCTCTTCAGCAAATGGTGTTGGGAAAACTGGACAGCGACATGCAGAAGAATGAACCCGGACCACTTTCTTACACCATATGCAAAAATAAATTCAAAATGGATGAAAGACCTAAACATGAGACAGTAAGTCATCAGAATCCTAGAGGAGAAAACAGGCAACAACCTCTTTGATGTCAGCCGCAGCAACTTCTCACTCAATACGTCTTTGGAGGCAAGGGAAACAAAAGCAAAAATGAACTACCAGGACCTCATCAAGATAAAAAGCTTCTGCATAGCAAAGGAAACAATCAGCAAAACTAAAAGGCAACCAACAGAATGGGAGAAGATATGTGCAAATGACATATCAGATAAAGGGTTAGTATCCAAAATCTATAAAGAACTTACCAAACTCAACACCCAAAAAACAAATAATCCAGTGAAGAAATGGGGAAAAAACATGAATAGACACTGTTCCAAAGAAGACATCCAGATAACTAACAGACACATGAGAAAATGCTCAACATCACTCATCATCAGGGAAATACAAATCAAAACCACAATGAGATACCACCTCACACCTGCCAGAATGGCTAAAATTAACAACTCAGGCAACAAAAGATGTTGGTGAGGATGTGGAAAAAGAGGAACCCTTTTGCACTGGTGGTGGGAATGCAAACTGGGACAGCCACTCTGGAAAACGGTATGGAGTTTCTTCAAAAAAGTAAAATTGGAACTACCCTACAACCCATCAATCGCACTACTAGGTATTTATCCAAAGGATACAGGTGTGCTGTTTCAAAGGGGAACATGCAATCCAATGTTTATAGCAGCGCTATCTACAATAGCCAAAGAATGGAAAGAGCCCAAATGTCCATCGATGGATGAATGGATAAAGAAGATATGGTATATATGTGTACACATACACACACATACACACACAATGGAGTATTACTCAGCAGTCAAAAAGAATGAAATCTTGGCATTTGCAACAACATGGATGGAACCAGAGGGTGTTAGGCTAAGCAAAATCAGTCATAAAAAGACAAATATCATATGACTTCACTCATATGTGGAATTTAAGAAACAAAATAGATGAACATAAGGGAAGTAAAGCAAAAACAATATAAAAACAGGGTAGGGGACAAAACACAAAGACTCTTAAATAAGGAAAACAAACTGAGGGTGGCTGGAGGGGTCATGGGTGGGCGGATGGACTAAATGGGCAAGGGGTATTAAGGAGAACACTCATTGGGATGAACACTTGGTGTTATATGTAGGTGACGAATCACTGGATTCTACTCCTAAAATCATTATTGCACTATATGCTAACTAACTTAGATGTAAATTAAAAAGTAAATTAAAAAAAAAAGAGGGACCCTCAACTGACTGAGCCACACAGGCGCCCCAAACTGTCTTTTAAAAAAAACTTTTTTATGTTTATTTTTGAGAGACAGAGTGTGAGCAGGGGAGGGGCAGAGAGAGAGACACACACACACACACACAGAATCTGAAGCAGGCTCCATGCTCTGAGCTGTCAGCACAGGGTCCAACGTGGGCTCATGAACCATGAGATCATGACCTGAGCCAAAGTTAGACACTCAACTGACTAAACCACCCAGGAGCCCCCTAAAATGTCTTCTTTTAAAGAGCTGCAGAAATATTTAGCATTAAAGTATGATATTTATAATTTACCTTTGATAACTCAGCAAAAAAAACCCATATTTGAAACAAATATGTCAAAAGGCTAAGAAATGTTAAACCTGAGTGGGGAGCATATGGTATTAATTATACTCATAAAGAAAAGGATATATTCATAATGAAATATATTCATAATGAAAAGGAGGGGAAAATCCCATGTGTTTGGGCCCGGGGGCACGCTTCCTAGGAGCTCAGTCTAATGGAGGAGACAGAGGTAAAGAGAGAAACAGAATCCTGAGTGATACACGGAAGCATAGGGTGTTCTGGGTATACAGAGAAGTGTCAGAAGCAGGCTGACTTGGGGAGGGTGATTAAGGAATGGTTGACCAGGAAAAGGGGACTCTTAGGACTCTTAAGCTCATTCTTTCTAAAATCAGTTTTATTACAGGGGTGCCTGGGTGGCTCAGTTGGTTAAGCCTCCGACTTCAGCTCAGGTCATGATCTCATGGTTCATGGGTTCGAGGCCTCTGTCGGGCTCTGTGCTGACAGTTCAGAGCCTGGAGCCTGCTACGGGTTCTGCATCTCCATCTCTGTCTGCCCCTCCCCTGCTCACCTCTGTTTCTCTCTCTCTCTCAAAAATAAATAAACATTAAAAATTTTTTAAAAAATAAATAAAATCAGTTTTATGACAAAAGCACTGCATGCCCATGGCTGAAGTAAGCCACGCCGCATGCAGGGAGAGACTGGCCTCGTAGGCACATGGACTCTGTACCAAGTAACAGAAGCGAGAGAAAGATCACGGACTACTGAGGAGACGGAAGGTCGGTGTCGGGCTACAGAGGATGCTGCGAGAGCGACAGGGCACATGTGATTAAAGAGGGAGCCATCAGGGTCCAAACTTCACCCTGAAGGCCAAAAGGGCCACCGAAGGATTGTAAGTAGGGGACAGACACGCTCACATTTGTGCTCTAAGAAAGTTCACTCTTCCGGCAGCGAGGAAGAAAAGTGGCAACGGGCGCCAGGAAACCCAGGTGACATGAGAGGAAAAGATACTTTCATGTCATGTGTCCCCAGAGGCGGCACCCTCTGTCAATCATCAGCCAGGAGAGGGCACAA